>JAXCGZ010013791.1:0-17500 GCA_037179515.1 Halocaridina rubra | reverse complement strand
ATATATATATATATATATATATATATATATATATATATATATATATATATATATATATATATATATATATATATATATATATATATATATATATATATATAAGCTAGTTAGAGCATTAGGCCTATTTGCACTTATTATATTATGTTATATTATATTATATTATATTATATTATATTATATTATATTATATTATATTATATTATTTTATATTATATTATATTATATCTATTTATCAATCTAAAATAACCTATAATTTTAAGTCATAATTATGAATCCACCAAATTATCCTGGTTTGAAGTAATATTCTTACTTCTATATGTTTTAATTCCCTTCATAAGCTATACATAATTCTGGAAGATGTTATATTCCTAGCAAATACACAATGCACACACAAATAGGCTTGAAGTTTATGAGGAAAGTCATATAGGTACTATTGAAGTCATAAACTCAGTTGTTAACATGGCACGGGAAAAAAAATGTAGGATTTTGATTATGGGAGACTTTAATCATAAAGAGATAGATTGGATAAATCTTGACCCACACAGTGGTGAGGACTCATTTGGGGCAAGATTCCTAGATTGCGTACAAGGGAATTTCCTACACCAACATGTAATGGAACCAACAAGGGCCAGGGGTGGGGATGAGCCATCACTACTTGATCTAGTGTTCACAGATAATGTGTTGGATATTGAAAAAATTGAGTATGAACCACCAATTGGAAAGAGTGACCACTGTGTGTTGTTGATGGAGTATATCATTGAAGATATTCTTCCTGAAAGTAGAGGCACTGAGGACATGAGGAGGAACTATCGGAAAGGAGATTACATCAAAATGAATGAGATTTTTGCAGTTATTGACTGGAGAACCTTATTTTACAACAAATCTGTACAAGAAATGTATGACATCTTTTGTGAGAAATATGGGAAGATAGTAGATTGCTGCATACCTGTCACCAAAGTAGGTGTAATTCATGCCAGAGAGAAATGGTTCGATAATGGGTGTAAAAGAGCTAAGGAGTGGAGAGACAAATGCTGGAAAAGGTATAGGAGGAGAAAAAACATAAATGCCTGGCAAACCTACAAAAGAGCAAGAAATGACTACCTAAGTAAAAGGAGAGAGGCAGAGAGAGACTATGAGAGGGACATCACCAGGAAGGCTAAAGAAAATCCCAAGCTTTTCCACAGCTTTATCAGAGGAAAACTAAAGGTAAAAGAACAGGTTTTAAGGCTAAAGAGAGCGGATGGAAGCATCACTGAGACGGATGAAGAGATCTGCAAAGAATTGAACAAGGAGTTTCAGTCAGTATTTACAGTAGAAAATACCCCACCCCTTCAGATTGCAGTGATAGAAGCTCAAGGGCCGGTATTAGAGAACATCAACCTTACAGCCACAGAGGTATGCAAAGCGCTGATGGATTTAGATGTTCATAAAGCTACAGGTCCTGATGACATATCCCCTCATGTGCTTAAAAAATGCGCAAACACAATATCAGTGGCACTAAGTATCATATTTAATGAGTCACTGGAGTCGGGGGAGATTCCAAGATGCTGGAAACAAGCAAATGTGATACCTATCTTCAAAAAGGGAAGGAGGGATACGGCTCTGAACTATAGACCAGTTTCCTTGACCAGCATAGTTTGCAAAGTTATGGAGAAACTACTAAGGAAACATATCTCTCTTCACTTGGAATCCTTCAACTTTTTGTCAGTGAGGCAACATGGCTTCAGAGAAGGTAGATCAACAGTAACAAACTTATTACAATTTTATGATGAGGTAAGCCAAATCTTACAGGAAAGAGAGGGCTGGGCAGATTGCATATTCCTAGACTTCCAGAAAGCGTTTGACACTGTTCCACATGGGAGACTTATTAGGAAGCTGCAATCAATGGCTAGAATAGGTGGAAATGTTTTGGAATGGATAAAAACTTACTTAGAAGGAAAGGAACAGAGGGTTAGAGTAAGACACTCAGTGTCTGAATGGAGAAGAGTTAGTAGTGGAGTTCCACAGGGTTCAGTTTTAGGGCCACTTTTGTTCCTTGTATATGTAAACGACCTACCAGAGTCTGTAAATTCATTCATGAATATGTTTGCAGATGATGCAAAGATTGTGAAGAAAGTAAAAAACGAGAACAATGGTAAAGAACTTCAGGAGGATCTAAATAATCTGCATGAGTGGTCAGAAAAGTGGCTAATGAAATTCAATACTTCAAAATGTAAGGTAATGAGAATGGGTACAAGTGCAAGAAGGCCCAAGCTTGACTACTCGGTGGCTGGAGTACAACTTCAAGAAACAGAAAATGAGAGAGATCTAGGAGTAAACATACTGGCAGATTTGTCTCCAGAAATACATATAAATGGCATAGTAAGGGCAGCATATGCATTCTTATCAAATGTAAGGGTAGCCTTCAGGCACATGGACAAGGAAATGTTCAGAAATATTTATGTAACCTATGTGAGGCCAAAACTCGAATATGCAGCCCCCTTTTGGAATCCGCACTTGAAAAAGCACATAGCTAAGCTTGAAAAAGTTCAAAGACATGCCACGAAACTGGTGCCAGAAATACGCAATATCAGTTATGATGAGAGGCTGAGGGAATTAGACTTACCATCACTGGAAGCTAGAAGAGTGAGGGGGGGATATGGTGACAGTCTTTAAATTCCTTCATGGTTATGATAGAGTGGATAGGGATCGATATTTTGATATGGCTGGCTCTAGAACTAGAGGTCATAGTTTGAAGCTTCGTAAGAAAACTTGTTTGCAGGATGTAAGGAAATACTTTTTCAGTGTAAGAGTAGTTGATAATTGGAATTGGCTAAGCGAGGAGGTAGTTAATGCTATCTCAATCCATAGTTTTAAGGACAGGTATGATAAGTATCACTAAGTATAAAATGGAACCGATCAGGAGACGGGAAGATACGAGCTTTGGGCTCTTTCCTGTAAACACAATTAGGTAATCACACACGGCGTGCCAATTTAAGAAGAGCATAATAGAATTCGCCCGGAATTACGTTCGTCTTAGTAAACAAAACTGGAAAGCAGAAAATTCAAGTGACAAAATTGTTTAGTTCGTAAGTTTTATTATGAACTTTATTGGCCATATTCAATCACTCAAATATTTGACAAATACTTAAGAGTCGAAAGCTTTTTGGGTTGAGGAAACTGGTTTTGGGCATGTGTCATTGCACTGAAAATATATTTGACTTCACAGGTTGACATTAGACATCCCAGTTCAGATAATTGGTCTCGGGCCTATCAGCCAAGTAAGGGTTATCGAACTAGACTATATCTGTATAAAATGCTAAAACATTTGCCTCTGCAAGATCACAAGAAGAGAGGTTCAATACCGATTTGTCAACTAGTAAGACCTCTGTATCTTTAGCAGAATTCGGGATATGTTATTGCTTAACTAAAGGTTTCCGTTACTAAATTGGAGTTTGGGTGTTTCCAAAAACTGTAATGGGGTATGAATTTCATTGAATGATATTTAGATTCAAGTGTTTTGAAAGTAATAGAACATGTGTTTAAGCTGTCATATTTACAGGGTTTTACAACAACTGGTGACGAGCATAGGGGTTTGATGCTTTTTTTTTTATCCTGTCCGCCTAATTCAGTTTTATCCCCCTTTTTTTTTGTGGCATGCCCCCAGCTTCATGATTCCTTTTACTTGTGTCATACAAGTCTGAATTTAATGAAAAATATATATATAAGATATAGAAGTTCGTAATTCCTTCTCTCCCATGAGAGGGATACATTTTAATTAAGAATAAAATATTTCCTTCTCTGGTAGGGGAGAAAAGAATCCGCACAAACATAATCTGTGCATCGTAAAAGCAAGGTTACATTGAATGTAACCTTGCCACAGAACAAATATTAGAAGAGGCGAAAATGAGCAGGATGTGATGAATCTATCCTGCTTTTATTCTTGATCAGTCTTGGCCTTCCTTCTGGCTTCAGTGGGATGTGGCATTATGTTAACACGTATAAGAGCAATGGTACTATGAGCAGGAGAATATCAGATACTTCTCATTTCTTCATATTATTTTTAATTTGGGTAAGCACATAAAGAATATATCATTACTATTTTAAAAGTGGCATTCATTACGTTTTATTTTCATAGTATTTTGTGATTTCAGGAAAGACCATGATTCAGAGGTATTGTTCCCTCAGGTGATACAGATGGCATAGATGGTCTCACAGATACTGCTGAGGGTGTGTTACGTATTGGATGTCTGCAGCCTCAAGAGTTAGGTATTGTTAATGAATTAATTACCACTAATTGCAACTTATTTTCCCTGATGTTTATGTACAAGTGAATTTTATTTCATACAGACTGCATTCTGCCATAGTAATAAGGGTGACCACATCCAAAGAAGGAGACTACTTTTTCTTGTAAACAAATGCCATATAATACTAAGAAAAAAGCCAACAAGTTGGCAGCAGCTGTAACAAAAGAATTAAGATAATAACATTTCAACTTCCCTGTCCATTCTCACCTCCTCTCCTTTTCCAGTTGTCGTGTGTCATGAAACAAATCATTAAGAGAGGAGTAACCTCCCAACCCCTCTTACTTCCTGGTCTCTGTTACTCGGCTCTTATGACTTGACTGAATACATACGTGGAAATCTTCTCAGTTACCAAGGATATCCCTCTTCTTCCTATGGCATGCAGTGAATAAGAGAATAGAATTCCCTCTACTACAAGATAGCAAACATAATACTGATGTGTTATCTTTCATAATATTACTGGGTATTTGCATTATCTTTTAAACAAACAAACAAACTTTATTTCATTTCAATACAATGGGTATTCGTCAGCCAGGGCAAGCCCCAACCCCCCACTGTGGTGTCCAACCACAGCAGTTCCTGCCAGTAAACAGCTTAAACTCTCGGTCTTGGACGGGAACCGATCTTTCGACCTCGTGAATGCGAAGCCAGCGCGTTACCACTGTACAATTTGTTTAATATGACATATGTACATTTTTTAAACATGACACCATATTCTGCTGAATAAGGTGGCTACAACTGAACAAAACAGGAGAGTTCTCGTTCATTTGAGATCATTCTTAGGTTAGTTTTAAGATGCCCCATGCTTGCTCTTGCATTTTCTCTTTGCTAGAGCCACTTAGGGATAATAAAAAGGGGTTAGCGTTCTATTTCTTGTGGTAGACCATGTCATCTCGGCAGGTTCATTAATTACACCACTTGATGTATGGTATCAGTTATGGAAAGACTTTCAAGAGCATAGTTTTGATAAAGAAATCTTAGAGTATATAAATGGAAATTATTCCCAATAACAGGCTTTCAGCAGTGCTTAGAGAATTTTAAGTTCTTTCATCCAATCTTAATCCATTTAAATCTTATTTTCACTCCAAGAAAAAAAATAACTCGGGATAATTCTGTTGATGGAATTTTGCTGTTCATATATACAGGGTATATTGTAATGCTAAAGCCCTATTACGGAACATCATAACCTCAGAGAGGAATATTTATTTTTGCCTAAGACTGCAAGACACTATGCTCCAGATACCCCATATAATAAAGTCAACTTTATAGGAATAAATGTCACTATTGAGACAAATGGGGCTTCTTCAGTGAAGAACTCCGGCAAAATGTGAAAGATTGGTTCTTGAATAAAGCACCTTCAGCTTACTAATTAGCGTTAGTTAAATACTCTTGATGCATGCACTTTGCAAAGTTGTAATCTTCATTTTTACTGAATATCGTCTCCAGAGAAAGAGTATTATTATTTATAGAGGTTCTTCTTAGGTCATCTCTCTCTTTAAAGGGTTTTATGAAGTGTTGCCTAAAATTTACACTTCTCGGATATGATACTTTTATGTTGAATTTTATGAGAGACAATTTCTTATAGCCTTGAGTGTTCTTACTTATTTTCTTTATGTACTGAACTCATGCATATTTTTACATTGGGGTATAATCCTAGTAGTTTAGCAGCACTGATATATCACTACTGAAATAGTGATAATATTAGATAAGGGTTGCATATTTTACTGATTTGAGTCTTGAAACAGTAGTGGTGCTGGATAGTCTAACGCTTAACAGGCTGTGCTAAATTGTACCTAACTCATATCTGAACTATTGTTGTTTATATTATAAAGATATTTTGTGGTTTACTTTGTACATATTTTTCAAGTGAAGTGATGAATATGGACCCTACAAAATTTGCATCAAAAGTTGCAAAGTGGCTAAGATTAGTGTAGACGATTTTTATCCTTTACGAGGATAAAAATCTTCAGAGAATATGGAGGAAAGAGATAAAGGGAAAACTACCTGAGAGTGGAAGGATGTTAAAATTTTAATATAAATATTTTATTTAAATCAAATTCATTTATTAAATTTTCTCTATAGATCTCAGTATCAAGATGCCAAAAAGTTGTGTTTATAACTGTAATACTATATAAGGCATAAAAAGAGTATGAAAGAATGTTAAAATAAAATAATTTTATTAAAACCTGACTCATACTGCACTTTTATTTTCAGTTTTCAGTACCAAGAGGCTAAAAAACTGTGTTAATATCTAGAAACCAGTTCAGAGAACTGTGATTCCTGCATGTATTTAATGACATAAACTGTGGTGAGTACCTTCTGAAACCAGCACATATTCAGCTGCTCCTTACTGTTCCAGATTTGTAAGATTTTAATATATTTTCATTCAGTTTTAAGTAGTTTTTGTGTTGTCTTTCTTTATAGCTTATTATTTTAGAATACCTGTGTTATATGACTTTTACTTTCAGTAGCTGTGCTCCTTATTTAGAATATAAGGATATATATAGGTAATGTATAATTCCAGATATTCCCTTGCATACCCTAAAGTCTGTTCTCATTCATATGATGTCCGATGATATGAAATACTTAAAAGTACTGAATAATAAAACTGGGATTTATATATCTGCAAGTAGGACCATTCGGCGCAGCCAGTTTGGCACGAGCAATTTGGTGGGGCCTTTTCGTCGTAGCCCATTCTGCCGCAGATCCATTAAGGTGCAGAACTATTTTGGCGTAACTCATGTAATACCAAGTAATTAGATGAATGCATATTATTAAAAACAGCATTCTTGATATCCGTCTACTTATTTGTAATTTTACTCCACGAGATTTTGCTATTTAGTGTTCCGGTTTTACGTCATGGACTCCCTTTTCTACCAAGGGCTAGGACGGTTGCCTTCTTGCAAAGGACTTATTTTGGCAGATGTAATCGTTACCCCGAGTGCATGCCCTTGCTAACATCAGACCGTGACGGGGCGTGAACCCTCAGCCTGACGCCTCAGAGTCACGGACGCTACCGCTTGAGCTACGGCGACTAGATTTTGCAAGCATCTTAATTGCTCATGTTATTACCAAGTAATTGGATGAATGTATATTACTAAATGTATTAATGGAGGTAAGATTAGTTATCAAACACATCTATATAAGATAAAAAAATTTATGTTTACACTGAACTATACACAATATTTATTCTCTTTAGGAAAATTGTTAAAAAGTAAACATAAAGATTTGGTTTATTCAAAATTATGGGCAAGTCCTCTTGAGTATTCAATGTAACTTCTCTCATTAAATGATTTTACAAGTGTTTCTATTCGAGCGTCTTTTTCCCTGAATATCTTTAATTTTAACGGAATATCGTGTCCAGCAACAAGTTGTCCATAGTAAATATCCCTTCCTCTCTGAACTTTAAGTAAAATGTCAAAATATTTCCAAGTAACTGGATGTTCCACTCCAAGTTCGCATTGTAATCTCCTGTGTGCAGCTTCCGCATGATTCTTGGTTTAAAATTTTTTCATGTAAATTCCACGTTCCAACAGAAAAGAGTGGAGGGCGTCGACCAGTTCCTCAGCGTAATCTTCTACCGACATAATTATCCTCGAACCAATTAGCAACGGTTGCAGTTCATTAGGAAGTGCATCAGCCAAATGTTCAATAGCTTCATCAGTTTTTTTGATTGGAATAAATGCAAGATAAATTATCATTTTAGTTTTCAAAGAAAAATCAGAGTTATTTATATACTTCTCTTGAAGTTCACAAGCTCCAAATCACAGTTGATAATCTCAGGGTGGCATTCAGGCTGTATTTCCAAAACCATTTCAAATAATTTATCATACGTTGTTCGTAATTTATTTGGGAGCAAAGCATACAATAGTGGGGAAACGCCTATATATAGTTCCTCTAAAATAACATAAACTTGTGAAAATAGAGGCTGGGAAATTTTGAACGTTCCATCAACATACAACTTGGTAGATTGTTTCAAAAATTCGACATTCCTTTCTCTTCCGAATACAAGAATTCTGCAGTTAGTGCTACTGCTGTCAGCTAAAAAAAATTGTTCTTCACTATATTTATTTACAGAATATGTTTTAAAGCTATTGGGAATCACAATGTCTTCTACATTTGTTGGATTTACTGGGTAATCAGCATTCTCTTTTCTTATCCTATGAACCATTTTCTTAAGTGCTCTTTTGTTAGACATCATTGCTTGGCAAGCTTTAGACAAATTTCCTAGGCACTTGTTAATAACTTGTACAGTCCCCTCAACATTTTTGGTAGCTCTTACTTCTATTTTTGAAATAACAGTATCTTTTTCTACCTTAGATGCCGAAGCTGCCTGCGAATGTTTATTTATTTGTTTAATTAGATTACCATTTCTAATGTGAATTCATTCTTTGCAATAGTCCTTCCTCTCACATCTCCAAAACTGTGTTATTTTTGTCAGCAGCATATCTATCGAATACGTACATATATCCGTCGTGTAAGTACTTTTCCTTTCCACGTTTTGACAGAATTTTTAATGGCATGTTAATGGATTATAGTTTTGATTATCACTTTATAAATTTTGAGGAATCACGGTTAGAAGTTGATGAATCACAGACTAAATGTCGTTGGTATTGTGGTAAACATTTCTTTTTGGGAATTTTTATTGTGTATTAATGATAACGGCAAACTACTGGAAACTACCATAAAACAATTGCATTATGTTATATTGTTGATAAATAGTTACTTTTTATGTAGTAGGTTGGCCCATGGCGCCATTCGGCCTTTGCGATACTACAGCTGAAGGTTTTTTGAACTTAAATAGGGCTGTCCAGGACAGTTCGATGTTAAGTCTTCCTTCAGTTACGGTTCTTTTTCTATGCCTACATCAACACTGAATATTCATGGATATTCGTTACCCACCTCATTTTATCCCTTCTCTTTATTTTGTATATTCTTCGTGCCCAGACCTGATGAGGGCTGTGTTATTTTATTATTTTTTGGCCTGTTCTGGTGTCACAATCATATAAAAAAAAAAAAAATTAAACAAACAGTTACATTATTACGTTGCTTTTCTTTGATGACTACTTAATTTAAAATAAGCATTAAAAACCACTAATTTGATAATTGTATCGCATAACTTTGCCAAAATAGTTCTTCCCCTTAATGGATCTGCTGCAGAATGGGCTGTGCCAAAAAGGGTACTCCAATCGCTCTCACCAAACTGGCTGCGCCGAATGGTCCCATTCTGTATATTTCTTTCTGTAAACCTTTTTGTCTAAGTTGGTAGCCTTTGGATTAAATTATTTCCTGTGTCACAAAACAAAGTTTGGGAAGAGTAGGTGTAAAGTGATCAGCAGCCCTTGTCCTTAAAAAACATCATCAAGCAAATATAAGCCCTTATAAAGACACAAGGGGTAACTTGAAATACATATTCCCTTATTTAGGATTTTTAGCTTGATATTGTTTTCTTTATATATTTATTTGTTTCTCAATCTATATAAAAGGGCTGTAATCCCCACTGGAAAGGGGGTGGCTGACGTAAAGCACACTCTTATACGCCTATCTTTCACTCAGTGATAACCCTTCCAGCTTTCATCTCACAGACATTCTTTATATCTCCTTCCTCTTACTCTCATGTGTTCTTAACCATTTACCTTTAATGACCCCATTACTAAGAGTTCTTGTTGATATATGCCTGATATCTCACTGGAGGAAAATAAGAAATACCACCTCATTTTATGACATTCAGGGTACTATATAGGCATTATTCTTTTCTCCTCCCCCAGGAGACAGAAGAAAATCCTTGGTTTGAGTGAAAGAGAGAATGAGCTCTAGGAAGCAGAGGATGGCCAACTCCTCACTTAGTGTGATTGTGAGTGAATGACTATTATTAGAGAGTTCAAAGGAAGTCTTACATTTTTTTTTTTTTTTTTTTTTTTCAACAAAATACTATATCCTGTAGAAATCATCAAGGTGGCCACATATGAACAAAAGGGAAGCATTTGGGCTCTGTCATACCCTGCTCGTCTTCTTTCCCTGTACGAGTAAGAGCTTTTTTGTGGTAAGAAGAATATGTAGTGAACAAGTGATTGCCAAGCTTTGGCTTTTGCAACATGCACCGAATATGGGGCGGTATTGTTCTCTGCCATCTTTAGGGAAAAGAAATAAACAGAGGGTCCTCGTTTAATGTCAGGGTTGCGTTCCTGACAGCTGACTTACCTCAAATTTCGATGTAAGTCAGAAAACACCTAAATTCGAACCTAGGCCCCCCAACCTATGTTAAAAATGAATTATTTAATACATTGGAAAATAATATAAGTTCTTAATCCATGATAAAAAAATACTAAAACCTAAATAGTATTGCTTACCTTTAAATTGCATCAATAGTAAAATTACACTGCAGCACAGTGCATTATTGCTTACCTTCACTTGTTTGGTCGCCTTGCACACTGGAAGGGGCGTTGCAAGGGAGGGAGAGACTGGCTTATTGAGATGTGGAAGCTGGAGAAGCAGGTGCTTAGGAGACTGGGGCAGGTGAGTCTGGAGAGGCAAAAGAACAATGGAGATACTGGGGCAGGTGAGTCTATAGAAGTAGAGGGCACAGGATCTTTTAGTGGGGGCTCCACCTTCATGAAGAATTAGGGCAAGGTGAGTCTGAATGGATGCTCTCTTCGTCTCCTCATATATTTCCTTGTAACACCAAAGGACACCATTGATCCCACTCTACCTTACTGTACCTAGCAACGTTGGGGTCCTGAGCCTCGAACCAACAATTCCTCTGCCAGGGTAAACGTTTCTTCCATTTGCTTGGTTGTGTTTCTCTTGGGCTCTGGGCTTGGTAGTTCATCCTCCACTTCAATCATTTGCTTTTCCAGCTGAATGAGGTCCTCAGTAGATAAGTCCTTGCCGTGTGATTCCAGGAGCTCTTTTACATCATCAGCCTCCACCTCCAACTCGAGCTCCTTTATCATGACAACTATGTTTTTGGTTACGGCCTCAACTGTCTCCTCAAAACCTCTGAAGTCATTCACAAATTAGGGGTATGCTTCTTTCCATACCTCATTCAAGTTGGTTTGCATCACTACCTCCCAAGCATCACCAATATTCTTCACAGCAAGAAGAATATTATACGACTTCCAGAAGTCCTTGAGAGTCAGGGTCTTGTCCTTCTCAGTTGCCCTGAGAACCATAGCAATTGTTCTTCAGAGGTTCTAGGCCTTGAAAGAGGCAATGGCCCCCTGATCCATTGGCTGTAATAGGGGAAGTGGTATTAGGTGGAAGGTAAACCATCTTTACATTAGCGTGAAAGTCATCCAAATGGGCAGGTTTACCAGGGACATTGTCCAGGATTAGCAACACCTTAAAGGGCAGACCCTTAGAATACAGTACTTCTCTGCTTCGTGGATTAAATGGTAGCTGAAGCAGTCCTCAGATATTTGAAGGGTTATCCAAGCCTTCTTGTGTGACTTCCAGATGACTGGCAGTTGACCCTTCTAAACACCCATGAGTGCCCTTGGGTTTTCTGCCAAATAAACCAACAAGGGCTTCAGCTTACAGTCTCCAACAGCATTAGCCCCCAAAAGCAAAGTCAGTCTCTCCTTGCTGACTTTATGACCTGGTGTTGTTTACTCCTTGGTGATGTATGTACGACTAGGCATACGCTTCCAGAATAAGCCAGTCTCATCCACGTTGAATACCTTTTCGGCACGGTGACCCCCCTTCCTTGTTAACTCAGCCAAAACAATAGAAAACATTTTGGCTGCTTCCTCATCACCACTAGCAGCTTCACCTTGCACTCGTATATTATGCAAATTAACATGAGCCTTAAAATGATTAAACCAAGCTCTACTAGCAACAAACTCTTCAGCTGCACTGCTTTCCCCCCTTTTCTCCTTTCAAAGCTTCGAACAATATTTTAGCCTTTTCCTGTAAAAGCATAAGGCTTATTGGGATACGCCGTCGACTTTGGTCTTAAAGCCAGAGCACTAGCAATTTCTCCATCTCGATCATAAGGTGACTACACTGCCTGGTGATTATAGGAGTCGAACCTTTCTCGTGGTCACGGATGCGATCTTTGTCTTTGATGATCGTGGCCACGATCATCCTGGCTAATCCGAGATTGTAGCCAATGTTTGAAGATAATTCTCCCTTTTCAGCACAATTTATCACTTCAATTTAATTTCCATGGTTAGGCTTTTCATTTCTTAGTGGCACTGCCATCAGAACTATTACTAGCATGCTTGGGAGACATAGTAATGTCAGTAACGAGCAAACACACCAAGAGAGCAGACGAAAACGCTAGCACAATATGATGGGGGGAATAAACTGAGCAGTGCTTCCTCTTCCTCTTCTAATGCCGTGTGACACCACATTCTTTTACTACAGTTACAAACTATTTTGAATAAAATTGTATTTACAGCTATATGTTTTTCTTTTTTAAATTCAATAATCTCCTCCAATATAGCCAAATGTATAAACACAAATAAATAAAGCCATTAACTTGATAAATACGAATACAGCTGTGCTGCTAGCTGTTTGTTTTGAATAAAATCTTATTGACAGCTATGTGGTTTTTTTTTTTTATTCAATATAAACAAATAAATAAATAAAGCCATTAACCTGATAAATATAAATACAGCAGTTGCTGCTAGCTGTGTATTCATCTGCCACATTCACAAACTGTTCATTGGACATGGTTTGAATTTACTGCAACAGCCAGGTAGGTTGAAAAATTAATTTATTAATTATTCATTGGCCAATGACGTAACTCGGAACAACGTTATACGAGGACCCCCTGTATAGCTTAGTAATTTAAACAAATAATCGTCAGGTAAGTACAGCAAACCTTCAGCTCTTTAATGACTTTCATCTTAATCATATACTCCAAACAATAAAAAACGCTTCAGTTCTTGAACAGGCAAGCTACTTGGCCATGCGGGCTGAGAGAGTTAGTTGCGCCTCACCGGCTTCTCAATGCACATATATCACTGCCTTTTCTTGAATTGCATAGTGTTTTGATGCTTTTTATAAACTATTATTAAAAAGCCACCAAAGGGCCAATTAAGGTAATTAATAGAGTGAGAAAAAAAAAATGGTTAGAACCACTGTAGAGATAAAACAAGGTATCATAGCCAAACATGAAACTCTCCTTGGATAGGTGTTTAGTGAAGAGAGGTCTAGGACCAGTGAGTTATGATCAAAGTTCAGTGGTGTCAAATCGCAGAAAAGAGAAAGAGAAAAAATCCACAGAAATACAGTTACATTGTGTTCATATAAAAGAGGACTCCCCTTCCAAACAGTAAAATTTTTCCCCTTCCCCTTCCTCAGGACCTAACACTTAGGCCATCAGCTCCTCTCCTTACAGGTGAAGTGAATGTAAATTTTCATTTATATATTGTGTGTATTCTTTTTGTGGAAATATTAATTATTTTTATTGTATTTGTGTACGAATTTATTCCTGGAGTACTGATATAAAGGTTAAGTAAGCATTCATCCTGGGTTAAAGAAGGTATTAATCCAATTTACATTCATTTTTACGGGAAGAATGGTGTTGATACTCAAACGATTCGGTTTCAATTATTCTTTATGATCAAAATTAAGTTTGATAACCGAGGTTAAACTGTACTAAATATAAAATGTGTGGCCTTTATTTCTTGTTATGTGAGTAATGCAGTTTCAAGGTATATTGATATACACCTAGTTCTTAGAATAACGCGAAGATAGATTCTCAGAAGTGCCGCATATTGTAATTTTCGCGTAATGTAACGAGTCATTCTCCATAAGAAACAATGATAATGGGCATAGATACGTTCCACAACCGTACATAGACACACTATACCAAAGATATAAGATAAGTAAAACATATTTTATAAGTATATAACAAAGCACCTGTAGTTATTTATAGTAACATGCAAATAGTTTACAGTATAAAAGATATACAGATTTACTGTACAGTAAACAAATTAATGCACTCTATTATGCGGTGGGCAGCAGGCTTACACTGGAACGTGCATGGTGGCGGTGAGCACGAGGATACAAACGTTTTGCCGCCTCCTTATCGGCTGATGCACCCTCGAATGCTATTTCCCTGACGATTCTATATCGCAAGTTTGTTTGCTGTTTTTTCTTAATGCTTTTTTTTCAATTCTCTTCATAATATTCAATCGCATTAAGCGATAGAAAATGAGGAGGATGCGGGAGAACAAACCTCTTTCTGCAAACGTTTTGCCACTTCCGTATCAGCTGATGCACCCTCGCACGCTATTTCCCTGACGATATTATATCGAAAGTTTGTTTGCTATGTGTTCTTAATGCTTTATTTCAGTTCTCTTCATAATATTCGATCGCATTAAGTGGTAGAAGAGGAGGAGGATGCGGGAGAACAACCCTCTATCTGCAAACGTTTTGCCACCTCCGTATCAGCTGATGCACCCTCGCATGCTATTTCCCTGACGATATTATATGGCAACTTTGTTTGCTGTTTGTTCTTAATGCTTTTTTTCCACTATCTTCATAATATCCCGATCACATGAAGCGGTAGAAGAGGAGGAGGATGCGGTAGAACAAACCTCTATCTGCAAACGTTTTGCCGTTTCCGTATCAGCTGATGCACCCTCCCACACTATTTCCCTGACGATATTATGTTGAAAGTTTGTTTGCTGTTTGTTCTTAATGCTTTTTTTTCAATTCCCTTCATAATATTCGATCTCATTAAGTGGTAGAAGTGGAGGAAGATGCGGGAAAACGAACCTCTATCTGCAAACGTTTTGCCGCCTCCGTATCAGCTGATGCATCCTCGCACGCTATTTCCCTGAGGATATTATATCGAAAGTTTGTTTGCTGTTTGTTCTTAATGCTTTTTTTCAATTCCCTTCATAATATTTGATCGCATTAAGCGGTAGAAGAGGAGGAGGATGCGGGAGAACGAGCTTCTATCTGCAAACGTTTTGCCGCTTCCTTATCAGCTGATGCATCCTCGCACGCTATTTCCCTGTCGATATTATATCGAAAGTTTGTTTGCTGTTTGTTCTTAGTGCTTTTTTAATTATCTTCATAATATTTGATTGCATTAAGCGGTAGAAGAGGAGGAGGATGCGGGGAAAACGAACCTCTATCCGCAAACGTTTTGCCGCCTCCGTATCAGCTGATGCATCCTTGCACGCTATTTCCCTGACGATATTATATCGTAAGTTTGCTGTTTGTTCTTAATGCTTTTTTTTCCGTTATCTTCATAATATCCAATCGCATTAAGTGGTAGAAGAGGAGGAGCATGGCAGAAAAGTGCCTTTGAGGCAGTTGATTATTTACTAAATTGAAAAAAAAAAATTTTTGCATGGCCGTTATTTGCGAATTTTGTATTTTTTTACTATTATTTTTTAGGGTCGTTATTCCAATTTTGCGAATTATAAACACGCGTAAAAAGCGGACTAGGTGTATTTGAAGAGGCTTGAGTGAAATTTATTAATGGGACCTAGATTGCAATATAATAGAATCCATAAATGTAGAGCTGCGTCTACTGTTTAATAAGACTTGATAAGCTGTATTGCATACATGCAGAAATCTAGACTAGTGTCATTAATTTACTTTCTATTTGAGATGAAAATGCAGTGGTAATGATTTGACTAAGTTGGCATTGTCAAGACATAAATAACGATTGTTTCTGATAATTTGTGTATATTAGACAGTGGCCACAAATAAATGTAGAATACTATTCATCATTTATATCATTTTTTACCTCATTGAAATTAAATCTCATGCCAATACTATTCCACCAGGAATGTTATAATTCAAAAGATTTACTCACTGATTCTGCCAAGTGGACAGTTGCTACCACATTTTGGAGGCCACTAACCTCTCCCTCATATCCTCATCCATGAAAGAGAAGCTTTGCAAGTCCCTCTGGGAGAGTGAACCTAGATCCTTTTTATGAAAGTCAGGAACTTTATCCACAATGCTACCAATTTTGGGGCATATACAATACTTAACAGTGTTACGTAAGTCTACAGATCTGATGTGTTAGCAGAAGTATCTCAAACTAAATTACGAAGATAAAATGCAAACTACCAAATTTTTTATTATTAATCAATTTATTATCCTCCAGGGATCAGTAGACTACGTACACGCACATTAAGACTTATAATTTGATAATCCTTTATAGCATATTAGTTAAAGCTGTGAATCAATTATATGAAAGATATGAGCAGTACAGTATTAAGAACCAATGTATGAAACTTCTTCTAAAAGGGTTTAGTAAAGTTTAGATAGGCTCAGTCATTCTCTTGAGATATATTTGCTTGAAAATGATGTTGTATTGCATTGAGATATAAGGTCCATTTTCAAAAATAAGTTGCATTTAATGGGCCTTGACATATATTTATAGATTACACTTTGTGAATATACTTTAGCTATTGCAGTATAGTTTAGTTCAAAAGTTAGGATCAATTTAAGAGCTAGAGCACTTGTTATATTCTAGGTTACTCAAGCAGTGTATTTAACTTTTCCCCCTAAGATTAGGGGCCTCAAGGACCTTGCATCACGTAATGATTGTGTTTTGCCAGATTGTATCAGCAATGTTGGAGACACAATACAATATAGGCAGTGTTGAATAGGAGAGGGAATTAGAATGAAAATGGGAATCTCTTTCCACAAGGAAATTTTTTTAATATTATGTGGTCTTATACTAAGAAAGTACTTACTATAACCTTATCACAGGCTATTCTATTGAGCACTAAAGATATACAGAAGGATGAAAAATAATTAATACATATAGTCACCGCTTATGAGACATTTGTAAACTAATTATCCAAACTTCCAAAATAAAGTTGTCTTTTTCAAGAATGCAGTAGGTGATGAGATGGTAATAGTCACTAAAATCTCTTTTCAATCTACTTTTAAATGTTCAAATACAATACCATCATCTTATGTCTCCATAGCAAACATGAAGGTCTTTACTATTAAAAGAAAGTTACCTTGAACTGTCCCTACTAGCCAATCTGAGATAAGAATCTTTAACTTAGAGTACACCAGCAGGAAGAGGAAAGGATAGGCAATCTGTCAAAACCAACTAGAAGAGAGATAATTGATTATTAAATATGCTAAGTATGGCCAGCCTTTAGAAATTCATGAACTCTTCATTCTCCAACTAAAGATAGGCTAAGGTACCCATTAGCAAATAAAGACAAAAAAGCAAGAAATATAAGCATTGTTTAATTCAAAAGAAGGTGGTTTAGTATAAA
>JAXCGZ010013790.1:40000-54793 GCA_037179515.1 Halocaridina rubra | reverse complement strand
TATGCACCTATTCATATAGTCCAAATGGGGGTAGTCTTTGCGGGTTTTTGGATATCATTTGGATGTACAGAGATTTTATGATAAGCTTTCAACAGATCCAATTTTGTAACCATCTTTTTTCCATGAAATTTAGATGAATGGCTTGATATATGAGGAAGTGGGGAACTATCTGGTCGGGTCATAGACTTCAAAGCTCGTTAATCACCAAGTAGACACCGCTCTCCTGGGTTTTTGTTTGGCACTAAATATAGAGGAGAGGACAAGGAAGATTTTGATGGATGATAGACACCAGACTTTAGGAGATTATTATATTCGTCTTTGGCAGAAGTAAGTTTTTCGACGGGTAATGGACGAGTTTTTGCATCATATACTGGTGGTGCGTCACTTGTGTCAAAACGATGGTATATGACATTGTTAAGGAGGTGTAGTAGTAGTCACTTGGGTGTAAAAGAGTTGGGGAATCAAACAAGCCTTGTTGAACACACTCAAGTAACTTACTGCACTTATATACTATACCTGTAGGGAATCGTTGTGGCACTTGTCTTAAAGTATTTGCATCCATCAGTGTCTTTGTCTTGCAGTCCACTAGCAGTGAAAAATGGGAGAGGAAATCCAAACCCAACAGAGGTTGAGTAACTAATGCTACTACAAAACTCCAGGAAAAATTATTCTCAAGTGAGGGATAGCAATGTCTATTGAAATATTACCCAAACATGGCACAGTTTCATGGTTAGCGAGCAGAAATGGAGACAACACTATGTCACAAATAGTATTTATCTGCCATGAGGTGAGGGAGAATAGAGGACGCCTGGTCCTTTTGTCTACATTGAGCTCTTTTCTGTAACCCAAAATTAATGTGAGTACCAATAGAAGATGCAGGGCAGAGACTGCATCTCCACTGACCTGCCGACTTAGTTTCCAAAATATGAAGGAGCTGGAGATGATGAGAAGAAATTAGGAAATA
The DNA here is from genome assembly GCA_037179515.1 of Halocaridina rubra. NCBI lineage: Eukaryota > Metazoa > Arthropoda > Malacostraca > Decapoda > Atyidae > Halocaridina > Halocaridina rubra. Next base: position 53,829 of record JAXCGZ010013790.1, on the reverse strand, counting down.
TTTGCACACTGCCTTTGCTTGGCCATTCTCACCATGGTTTGCAAGTGCGTGCTGCAACACCGCAAAAGATATGAACATCGTCAGACTTTAGCTCTTTGTCTGGGCCTAGAAGGCTTAGACACAAAGGATAGTGAACAGGAGTATTCATATATGTGATAGTTAGATTAGCTTGAGAGGGAGCTTAAAGTGCTGGCTCATGACGTTCTTTTGAGGGTACATTGTAAAGATCGTATGGTTTGTAATTGGTGATATCGTATCAGCTATGTTACCCATTTCATCAACTGGAAGCAGAACTATTAGCATTAAGAATAGCACCCATAGTTGGAGGGCATTGAGCTGATAAATTTATGCCTAACTAACTCTCCAGATAGTATTGCATTTAGCAGCAATGGCTCTTCTTTTGTCCAAAAATAATGATGGTTTTTGCTGTAAGCACTGTTTTAGGTAATGATTTTTTGATTAGTTCCGCTTTTGTGTCTTCATATCTGGAGAGCACTCTTTGATTTCTGCATCTTTTCCTCTTTCAAATAAATTTTGATTTAGCACTGACAACACCGTTGGTGGGAGGTGTTGTAAACAACAATGAAATTTAGAAGCATAATTTGCAACTTGTCTTGTTTCAAAGAAGTTTTTTAAGACAAGGAACCAAGCTGTCGTATTATCTTGTATGATGCTGTGAAATCATGACTACTACGAAGAACAACTTCTAAATCTGTAGATGTAGCCATTATGAAATTCACAATTGGGAATTTCAGTCTGTCCTATCCCTTTGGGTTTGCAAGCCACCAGCACTCAGCAAGCTCATCAGTGGAAGTTTCTGTCCTTCCTATACACTTGTAATTGTAATTACCTAATTGTTCTTATGCGCAGGAGCCCTATGCTCGATCCCTATCCATTCTCTCAAAACCACGAAGGAATTTAAAAACTGTCACCATATCTCCCCTCATTCTTCCAGTTTCAAGTGATGGTAAGTCTAATTCCCTCAACCTCACCCCATAACTGAGATTACGTATTTCTGGCATCAGTTTTGTGGCATGTCTTTGGACTGTTTCCAGCTTATTTATGTGCTTTTTCAAGTTTTGATTCCAAAAAAAAGGGCCGCATATTCAAGCTTTGGTCTCCCGTAAGCTACATGCATATTTCTGAACATTTCCTTGTCAATGTGTCTAAAGGCTACCCTTACATTTGCTAAGAAAGTATATGTTGCCCTTACTATGCCATCTATATGCATTTCTGGAGACAAATCTGCTCAACATGTTTACTCCTAGATCTCATTATCTGTCTCTGGAAAGTTTCTGGTGATATCCCTTTCATTATCTCTTTCTGCCTCTTTTCTTTTACCTAGGTAATCATTTCTTGCTATTTTAAAAGTCCGCCAGTCATTTATGTTTTTTCTGCTCCTATGCCTTTTCCAGCTTTTGTCTCTCCACTCCTTGGCTCTCTCACACTCATATTTGTTTATGTCTGCCACTATGAAAGGCTTCACTTCACAATAATGTGTCCCGTTTTTAGTCATTTTAGGCAAAAGGTGGCCAAACACACAATCATATGTGCCGTATGTAGGTCTGTGAGGGCCACCAACTCACAAGGTATAAGGGGACTCTGGAGATTTTAGGGCACCAAGCATACACTTAAGGCCACTGTACTAATTACATTAAGGCAAGGGATGGCCAAGCACACTAAATAGTGTGTCGTTTGTCGGTCTATTAAGGCCACCGACTCCAAGGAGTCACCCCTGCAATCCCTGCCAATTTTGTTGTTGTTGAATTAAACCTGAGAATAGTATTAAGACTCTGACCATTCGATATTAAGTTTATTTCTTCAACCTGAAGTCTTTCACTTATGAACCATTATCTCCCTCCACCAGTCCTCTCAGATATTTCAACCCTTAATATTCTGAAGCCCTTAGGAAACTCTATGACAACCTGTTTCTGTCCTCACTTAACTTAATCTCTGTAACAGCTACTATATTTGCCTTATTGTTGTGAAGCCTATCCTTTAATTCTACTGCCTTACCAGCTACTCCATCAACATTTGTGTACAGCAATCTTATTGAGGCTATATCCCATGATCTTCTAACATTATCTTCCTTACCTCCCATTGGCTGGAAGAATATGTTTTTTTTTCCTGTTCTTCATTTCTCCCTTTATTTAACCTTGTAGCTTCTTGCAACAAGATTTTGATCCTGTCCATCTCTTCCTGTGTCTGTATGGTCTAATGAACACTGTTCTGAATTCTTGAAGGTCTTTTAGCTTTTTTCTAATCAATATTTCTCCACATGTGTCCCCTTTCTCAAAGGTTACTTTCATTTGTCTTGCCTTTCCCTCCCTAGAATATTTATCAATTTGGTGAATGCATACAATATTCTCTGGACCACATACTACTCCAAGCTTCCTTATCAGGTCTAAAACCCTAGCTTTATTTTGTTCAAGTCTCCCCTGTCATGTTGATTCATGGGATATTCTTATACCAGAGATTACCACTGTCTTCTCTTTAATCAGTGGATTAGCCCTTTCGGTCACAAAAACATTTATTTTTTCTATTACTGTTTGTTTGTTGTCAACCGATTTTACATTTTCCAGTACCACCTCCCTCACTGGCTCTTTTACTGCCACATTTTGCTATACTGCATCTGCAAAAGGAAGTTTTCATGACCTCATATTCCGTATTCAGCTCCTGAAACTCTTTTCTAAACTGTTTGGTGTTTTTCTTTATCTGGACATCCTAAGCGGCAATCTCATCTCTCTCAGACGAGAACAGTGAAATAGCATTTTATTCATCAGGGCGAGGGACACAACTCGCTAACTCATCAGAGCAATGATGGAAGTAGTAATTATAAAAAAGAGAAAGGAATGGTACCTTAGGTGAAGAGAGAGAGCATCTGGATTAGAGGTAAGAGAAGGGTTATTGAAAAATCTGATTGCCTTAGATTAAACTCAATCATAGAAAGAAATATACGAAGAATCACCCCTGATGTGCAAGCAGTATTTTAGGCAGGGACGGATGATGCTTTTTTAGACCTCAAGTAACTCAAAAGAGGAAAAATAATGACAATAACAAAACAGAAGCCACAATTTCTTAGATTCAGATATAAAAATTTGGATTATGTGACTCCTCAAAAAAAGTTAGAGGCTATTGTACCTCCTTCAAGACAAGTTAGATGAAATCTCAATTCCTATTATGTTAATAGAATTCAGAGGGTAAATTTCTTTAAATTCGAAGCCAACTGATCTATCAGGAGAAGAGGAAGATAAAGAGATAGCCAGAAACTTTGTCATAGAGGCATTAAAATAAAGTAAATTTGGGGTGCCCTAATCTGATGCTTTCAGTAAATCGGAGTTGAGAATTGAAGAAAATGTGACACGAGACCAACTACAAGTAGCAGATGAAGGTAATGAAGACAAGGCAGAGGAAAAATGAAGGGAAGAATCGTTGGCAAAGGCGTGGTGCAGAGAGGGAGATAGAGACTGGAGAAGATTGTTGATGAAGAGAAGGAGCAGAGTAGGTGAAAGAACAGAGTTCTGTGGAACACCACTGGTAAATGGGAATGAGCTAGATGTTGTGCTGACAGCAATCACAGATATAAAACTGTCAGAAAGAATAGTGGAAATCAGAAAACTGAGAGAAGGGGTAAAGCCATGAGCAGAGTGTTAGGTCAAAAGACTTACAGATATCAAGGGCAACGACATAGGATTCTGCATAGTTCTTTAGAGAAGATGACCATCCATGAGTAGGATAGGACAGGGGGTTACCAGTGGATCTTGCCTTGCAGAAGCCGTGCTGGTGATAAAAAAAATAAGTGAGTTATAATTAAGATGTTTCAAGAAGTGAGAATTGAAAAAAAATTTCGAATTTCTTAGCAATAGTAGGGGTTAAGGCATTAGATCACAAGATGGAAGGAACAGAGTTGTCACCTTTCTTAGGAACAGGCAGAGCCAGAGTGTGCATCCAAGATAAAAGATAGATACTAGTTGAGAGCATGAGGTGAAAAGTACGGCAAAGCACGGAAGTCAGTCTATCTGCAAACTCGTTAAGAAATCTTGCATTGATGCCATCGGGTCCAGATGCTTTTTTTTTGTCTTTAGAGGACAAAGAATCTCATGGTCTGTGCGTGATGAAAGAAAAAGGAATTACATAAGGTTAAAATGGGTAAAGTTTGAGGGTCAGGTGTACTGGCATCGCTATGGAAGAGTAGGCATAAAAAAGAGAATGTCTTTGTCAGTGGGAGAGCAAGCTATACGAGGGGGCACTGAGAAGTTCCTGGCTTTGGGTAAAAGAAAATACAGGAGGATCATTTGATTAAAATTTTACTCAACATATTCCCCTATCAGATTCACACACTTAATGCAACGGTCCTTCAGTTTTTATAGGCCCTGAAAAAACAACTTGGAATGTAGAGTTTCATGTGCTAAGGGTACTGGTGCATTGCCTTGCAAAAACAGGACACCATGGCTCAGCTTTTCATGGTGTTTCTGCTTCAGAGCTCCACGCAGTTCATCGATCAGAGACATGTAGTATTCTTCATTGATGGTGTGATCCTTTGGCAGGTATTTTATGAGAAGTACTGCGTTTTTGTCCTAGAACACTGAAGCCAGAATTATTCTAGCTGAATTCTGGGTTCGAAGCTTCATGAGAAGTGGCGAATCGCTGTGGCACTTTACCTCCAAGTTTCATCCATGGTGACTAAACGAGCCATAAAATCAGCCTTCCCCGCTGCAAACTGATCCAAAATTGTCTTTGATATCATAATTATGATGTGCTTCTGATCTGCGTTTAGGCATTTGGTACGTATTTTACGGAAAGCTTTCTTATTTTCCAAAATGTTGAGGACGATGTGGCCAACTCATTCGTGGGAAATCCCCAGAGTGTTAGCTATGACTTTAGCTGAAATCTGGCAGTCCTCAAGAATCATAACGGGCACATTGTCGACTTTGTCCTCTGTGATTGCAGAAGTTGGCCGTCCTAACAGGGGTTTATCTGTGACCTCTAATTGACTAGTCCGCAACCTTGACACCCAGATTTTCACTGTGGAGTATGATGAACAGTCATCCTTCAAGACTTCCTTCACCTCGCAATGGAATTCCACTGCTCCTTTGCCTTGCAAGAAGAGGAACTTCATGACTACCCATGCTACAATTTCACCAACATCCACTGTAGAAGGTGTCATCATGTGGTAATCTGCAAAAAAGAGAAAGATATATTGTATATTATAATGCTTTTTTCATATCTTCTAAACAGTAGTCCTACCTCCCCTTTAAAGGTAACAACTCTACCCTTTCTTGATGTTCTTAAAGCCAGAAACTTTTCAGCTTCCTCTCATAGAACTATCAGGACATATGCAAGTGGAAAGCTTGAGTTGCAGAAGATTTTTGAGAGTTTTTAGTCTAAGGACCAGAAAATATTTATCAATGAAAGAGGACCATCCCTCTTAAAAAGGAAGCTTTAGACCTTCGAATCTGAGCAGTACAGTGATTCCTAGCTGTAAGAAGAGCAGAGCGAGCTAAATCAGAAAGAGAGGCTCGGTAAGATTGGTATGCTTGATCCCTGGCATGAATAGATATGCAGTATGACGGTCAAGCTAAGAATTTTGGGGAGAAAAAGTTTACATAGAGGAGGGATGAATACCGCCATTCAAGAGTTTATGATCTTGGCAACTTTTAGGGCTACCTGATCAGGGTTGTGGGCTTGAGAGCAGTAATCATCCCAGGGGAAGTCAAAGAGAAAGTTATGGGAATCATCACATTGTGTACTTTCAAAGTGCCAAAGCGGCACAAAATGGGAGGAATTGATGATGGGGAGCAAAAATGAAAAAAAGAATAAAAAAACTGAGATAAAGAAGTCAGAGTTACCAGGAGGGAAAAGTACTGTATATGAATAGCTTGAAGTATTAGAAGTAAAAAAATTGGTCAAGAGTGTTGGCTGCATGCTTGTGACGAACCGGGACACGAGTGGGATATTCGATAATCTGCTCCAGATGATGAGTAATAGAGAAAGCATGAGCCTCACTTCCTCCAACATCAGTGTGAGAAAATCAAAGCCACTCACTGTGGTGGACATTGAAGTCTCCAATAATAGAATTTTAGCATGTAGGTGAGAAGATATTAGGGACTCATGGCAAGAGGACAGATATTCTACGAAGGACACAAAGTCAGTGGAGTTAGGATAGCAGTAGCAGCAACAAGGAAAAATAATCTAAGTGAAGAACAAGATCTTCATCCAAAGAACATAAGCAACTTTACTTTTTTTCCTAAAGGATTCGGGTTCAGTATAAAGTTTGTTTAGAGAATTGATGATTTCCTACCCTATTAATTTTTAAGATTATGAATGGATATCTCTTGTATGTTACCTTGTAGGCTCCAATATTCTTCAAACTTATATCTTCTTTAATTATTTGTAATTTTCAATACAATGCTAGAATAAAAGTTTTCATTACTGTTTCTTCATGGTCCTCACTTTCGTTGAGAAGTGATGCAAATTTATGTAGGATTGACTTCATCTATTACTCTCTATTTTCATTGATATAATAATTCTGTTTTGGTTTTCTCTATTTACTTTGTGAAGAATACTAAGCTCATATTTTCTCTTTTTATATAAAGCGTGATCTCTATGGGATGATTATTACAGTGACTAAACTGCCGTCTTGCATTGCCATCTGTGAGATAACATGGACCTATCATATTTTTAGAAATTTTTTTTAGGAAGAGTTTTAATGGTACAAATGATTTTCTTGGAGACATTTATGCTCTCATAATAATTACTGGTTCTCCGAGAGTTTTGATTTCTGCAGCTAGAAAGTTTTCATTATAATTATCTATTATTTTGTATTCAATATTGCTTTTCACTCATATGTATACTCTAGTTTGATCTTTTGGTCTATTATTTCTTAGACAACCATATTCTGTCATTTCGTTAATGTCTATTCTACATGTGTTATTTAATAGAATTATGTCTGAATGAATACTGAAGTAGGTATTGGTAATCTAATTCTACTCTGCCCATGAAACACGTTATCATGCAAATCTGTATGTATACCAGAATTATATAATTATAATTTACTTTTAGTTGTGTCTTTCCTTTGAAAAAGAAAACCCGTGTTAAATTGTTACCTTATCAATAGACAGTACTTCCAGTATTAACTAATTCATTAATTTTCAGATTTTTTTTTTTGGTACTTTCATCTCTTTATATCTGTTGTTAGTAATATTTCTATTAGAAACTTGCCTTTTCTTCTTGAATACCCTTCTATCAGACTCTAACATAGTTTTGTATAACTGTCTGTTTGGAGAATAGTGCTTTCTTAAATTTAAGAATAATTGCTCCTTTGTTTTTGAAAGGGGTTTCTTTTTCTTCATCATATTGTTCTATTTTTACTTCTTCAATTTGTCACTCTATAATTACTACTCATACCGCTTCATTGTGATTCTGTCCTCCATTATTTTATTTTTACTTTGTGTTTTTGTATTTGGAGTATAGTTCATGAAAAGACTGAATCAGGAAGCTCTACATTTGGGATGCCAGCAGTATTATTAAGCTATCATTTCTGTTGAATGATTTGTTTCAGTTGTTTCCATAAATTATTGTATATAGTTGATAACACTAATGATTATCGCTGTCAGTGTTGGTGCTCCCACTGAGACTTTGTTGTTTCTGTTAGAGTATTTTTTTTTTGTTAGAATAAATGGTCTTGCTGACAATTTAAGCATTTTTTTGTCTCTTGCTTTTCATTTCTGCCATCTGTGTCCTGCGGCAAATTCTAACTATATTTCAATTATATCATTGGAACAAGCCATTGTGATATGATCCACTTTATAACAAGTAATAAAATATTTATGTTGGACATAAATTCCCTCCTCGAGATATTTTCAGCGAAAACAAGTGCTTAGCATTAGGAGGGTAGAATAAAAACTTTCTACTGTATCAAATTTGCAGAAATTTTGATCATCCGGTTAATATTAGGAATATCTATCACTGATTTCATATTTGCTCATTCACTGCACCCTTCCAGTTCATATCTGATATCTTCTTCACTATGTTCACAAATGTATTTATATGGGTTATTAGTGCTAAGATAAGGTGAGGTCATTAATTTTAACTGTAATATTGAAAACGACTTCTTGGATTAAAAACTTACCGCCTTTTTAAAGATGTCGTCCTAGTAGTGATTTATGTCTCCTCCATTTACATCAATAAGTCTATTGATATAGTTATTGATCATTGATAAAGTTTCATAAATTTTATATATTTCACATTAATTTCTGTCCTATCCATGATTTATCAAACAGTATATTTGTTATTAGTAATTACCGCAGGGGAAAAATATCAATCCATAATCATATGTTTATTTAAAAAATGAGCATTCATACTTAAATAAGTCAGTGGATAAGAGCCCTAGAAATTGAAAATTACATATATTAGTTATTTCCCTTTCTTATAGTAAGAAAGTTTAAAAAAAGAAAGTAAGAAAGATTAAGTAAAAATTTGAAAATGAAATGTTGGTAGTAGTATATATTAAATCAAATATAATGTACTAGCTTTAGGCTGAGGTGAAGGAAGAGGGAGAAGAAATGAGGTTAAGGAAGCCATCAGCTATGATGGCCAGGGTTACTTCCCGTAAAGTGCCCATAGGTTATTGAAGATGACAAACATCAACCAGAAACTTTGACACAAAAGCTAAAATTTCCAAACAGAGTCTGCCTAAAAGGTGAGGATAAACACTGTTATAATCCAGTAGGACTGGAGGCAACAGAGTGTCTCCTCTCATATGCATTCACCCAATAACACGCTTTTCAACAAGAAAGCTTGATAATGGGAATAAAGACAGAAAGAGCATTCACTCAGGGCAACGGTCACACTGCCTGAACCATAGTCCTCGTAAGAAGGAACAGTCCTATACTCTTAATAAAAAAATGATCCTGTGATGTAAAACCAGATCATGTCTGATAATGAGAATAAGTCTTTGAAAACTCAGGAAATATATAATAATAATAATAACTTTAAGCCTCCAGAGGAGATAAATAGCATACATAGGAATATAGTAGGGTTTTACAAGAAAATATATATGTTACATTGCATATTCATATTGCTGTAAGAAAAATTCTAAAATGGAGACAGCAAAGCATTCATCATTTCTATATTATCTTTATTCAGATTGCCTGGAGAGAGCTATGATAGAGTCGACTAGTCCATCCTTTTTTGAGAATACTATTTTGAAGTTATTCTCAACATAATGTTTTTCACATATTGACTTAACAAAAGACAAAGTATAAGTTTTACATGTATTCATTACTCTACCAACTAGTTTTTTTCATCTCTTTTTTTTTATTGCTTAAGTTTAATCGTAGCATATTGTTGAAAAATTTTGCAGTTCGTGAACTTGAAAGCATAAACTGTTTAAGTAATGTCATCTCCTGCTGTCTAACAGAAAGACCAATACGTGGAACCCTTATTGCATCAAGCAGGGGTACACTTTTACATGTGTGTTTTAAGTTTAGTGCTGATTTCAAGAGTTTCCTTCTGTCTCTTCCATTACTTTTTTGCTTTGTGAGACGAACTGATGCCCATGTATGAGCACAGGGCATATGGCTGTGTTAAATAAGTATGAAATTGATGCTAATTATGAACCATTAAAAAATATACCCGTACTTTTCAATGCAAAGAAGGCTCCACGTGCCGCCTTGATCCTTGAGTTTGCATGGGCACTCCTATCACTGGACAAACAAACTCCTAAATATTTTAAACTGTCAACTTCTTTCAGACATGAATCTTCGAGGTACCATTTTCTGTTCTTGAAGTTGCTTTTACTATATGTCATGCAAAGAGTTTTCTCTGGGTTGAATCTCAGTCCATGATTAGTGATATATTCATAGGCATAATTGATTAGGGTTTGCAGTCCAGGAAAGTAGCACTACATAATAATATGTCATCTGCATAACAGAGCACATTATAACTTATATTATCGAGCATGATGCCTCCTTCCATATTTGATAGGTTATCTATCATGTCTTGATAAAATAAGTTGAACAGGAATGGGGATGAAAGGCCCCCCTGCCTAGTTCCCTTCTTTATTGGGATATCCTCACTCACTATATCATCCCATTTAATTTGAACAGTTAGTCTGCAGTACCAATACACAAGTATCCGCTAGTCCATGTCTGCAATGATGCCCTGTGCTTTTTTTGAATAGAATACCATGTGGTATTCCATCAAAGGCACCTTCTGCATCTAAAAGAGCAAACATATACAGGGGAGCCATTTGAATTCATATATTGTATGATATCATGGCCGAGGGCGGCAGCCATTCCTTTTGACTGCAAGTTATAGAATTTCCAATTAATAGCAATATTAAGAATGATATCAAACATTAAGTATTTATATCTTGCACTTCATATGCTAAACTTCATTAATTTTGACAAGTGTTAAGCATTCATTTATCAAGTATTTATAGAGAATTTTGGATTTATCTAAACTTAATATTTTTGAATTGCTTTAGAGAATTAAGAAAATGGGCATTATGGTGATTTACGTAAAATTTCTATGGTATATAAAATGGTCAATGAGGAAAAAACCCAAAATCTCTCAACAAGGAAAAATATGCAAGAAAACTGAGGCTAGCTAGAAACTGTTGGAATTGTAGATTATACTGATAACTTCAAGCAAACACTTAAGAAATACGTGGAGAGCGAGAACAAGATGACGTCCTTTAGCTATGCTTATAATAAGGCAACAAGAGAAGCTACCGTGAAGAACCTAGTAAGTATATTATGACAAGGTTTCCTCAGTGCTACGAACAAAAATTACTTTATGATATGCTTGTGCATTCTGATGAACTAAAGTTGATTGGCATCAGCGTTCATATTATAGCTTTTACTATTTCTTGTAGTTAGCTAATTCGAAATATTTATATATCTACTGGGTTGAGCTATTCTCTTGAAGGCATATAGAGAGTATACAGGAAAAGGATTAACAACGATATGGCTTATGGTAATTTACGTCTTGGCGAGGTTCTTGTAGAGGAAAATCGTTTCTCGAGAGCTCCGAGAGTACAACTAATAATCTGTTGGTAAGAACTGGGAGCCTATATTGCTTATATTCAAGAAAATAACCCTGACCATAGCTGGAGGAAAATGTTTGATGAAAATTTATGTTGTACTTTGACCCTGAATGACTCGAAGTTGCCTATTTGTTCATAACCTGACTAACCTTGGAGACATTTAGATAAGTTAACTGGGATAAGGTTAATATAAAACAGGATTTTTGACAATGGATTGATAATGTTATTGATTTGAGTTAAGTAAATTTATGAAGATGACACATATGAAGAGAATGACCCTAATGATCATGGTACGACCTAATCACCTTTAAAAGAACTGACGAACATATACCCCTTACAGTTTCTTTTCTGAAGCTTCAGTGGAAGTTGTTAAAGGGTACAAGAACTTAAGTTGTATTTTAGCAATTGTATGAGAAGATTCTGCTACAGGAAGTGCATAGTCTATTATCAGTTCATGACACTGGAATGTTCTATAAGCCTAAAAATCCTGCATACAACAGGCATTTTATTCTCTATAAGAGAATTCCAGTGAATAACAAAAATGGTTTCCACAGATTCCCATCCCACCACCATTAATCTTGAGTCTCCCTTTACGTGTTTCCCTAGTCGTGGTCTCTCACATTAATGTGTCATTCCTCTTGCCTTCTACTGCTTTATGAAATGATAGTTCATGCAAAAACGAGCAATATTTATACATACATAAATACATACATACATATATATATATATATATATATATATATATATATATATATATATATATATATATATATATATATATATGTGAGTAATTTTTTTACCCCGACCGGGACTTGAACCTAGGAGTTATAATTACTAAGTCAAGGCACTACCAACTACACAACAGAAGGTTAAAAGGAATCAGACCTCACAGCTTATATCTGCTATACTTAGGGATGAACGCATTCTATCTGAATGCCACTATGTTCATATTACAGATTCCCCAACCTCACTCGTGGTTTCATTTTCGCATTTAATTGAACTCCCAATCTCATTTGGGTCCAACAATAACCAAATAAGCACATTACATATGTGAAAACATGAATAATTTTTTTTACCCCTACCGGGACTTGAACGTAGGACTTATAATTACTAAGTCAAGGCGCTACCAACTACACCACAGCCGGTTTAACAGGAATCCAGGCCTTATAGCTTATATCTGCTATACTTAGGAATGAACGCATTCTATCTGAATGCCACTATGTTCATATTACAGATTCCCCAACCTCACTCGTGGCTTCATTTTCGCATTTAATTCGACTCCCAATCTCATTCGAGGCCATGACAATGACCAAATAAGCACATTACATATGTGAAAACATGAATCATTTTTTACCCCGACCGGGACTCGAACCTAGGACTTATGATTACTAAGTCAAGGCGCTACCAACCACACCACAGAAGGTTAAAAGGAACCCAACCTTATAGCTTATATCTGCTATACTTAGGATTGAACGCATTCTATCTGAATGCCACTATGTTCATATTACAGAGTCCCCAACCTCACTCGTGGCTTCATTTTCGCATTTAATTCGACTCCCAATCTCATTCGTGGCCATGCAATGACCAAATAAGCACATTACATATGTGAAAACATGAATCATTTTTTACCCCGACAGGGACTCGAACCTAGGACTTATGATTGCTAAGTCAATGACTTAGTAATTATAAGTCCTAGGTTCAAGTCCCGGTCGGGGTAAAAAATTATTCATGTTTCCACATATGTAATGTGCTTATTTAGTTATTGTTGGTCCGGATTGAGATTGGAATTTGAATTAAATGGTAAAATAAAGCCATGAGTGAGGTTGGGGAATCTGTAATATGAACATAGTGGCATTCAGATAGAATGTGTTTATTCCTAAGTATAGCAGATATAAGCTATAAGGTTATATTCCTTTTAACCTTCTGTGGTGTAGTTGGTAGTGCCTTGACTTAGTAATTATAAGTCCTAGGTTCAAGTCCCTGTCGGGGTAAAAAATTATTCATGTTTTCACATGTGTAATGTGCTTATTTGGTTATTGTTGGACCCGATTGAAATTGGCAGTTGAATTAAATGCGTAAATGAAGCCACGAGTGAGGTTGGGGAATCTGTAATATGAACATAGTGGCATTCAGATAGAATGAGTTCATTCCTAAGAATAGCAGATATAAGTTATAAGGTCTGATTACTTTTAACCTACTGTGGTGTAGTTGGTAGCGCCTTGACCTAATAATTATATATATATATATATATATATATATATATATATATATATATATATATATATATATATATATATATATATATATATATATATATATATATATATATATATATATATATATATATATATATATATATATATATATATATATATATACGTTCAAGTCCCGGTCGGGCTAATAAATGATTCAAGTTTTCACATATTTAATGTGCTTATTTGTTTATTGTTGGACCCGATTGAGATTTGGAGTTGAATTAAATGCGAAAATGAAGCCACGAGTGAGGTTGGGGAATTTGTAATATGAACATAGTGGCATTCAGAAAGAATGCGTTCATTCCTAAGTATAACAGATATAAGTTATAAGGTTGGATTCCTTTTAACCTTCTGTGGTGTAGTTGGTAGTGCCTTGACTTAGTAATTATAAGTCTTAGGTTCAAGTCCCGGTCGGGGTAAAAAATGATTCATGTTTTCACATATATAAAGTGCTTATTTGGATATATATATATATATATATATATATATATATATATATATATATATATATATATATATATATA
>JAXCGZ010013790.1:25000-30000 GCA_037179515.1 Halocaridina rubra | reverse complement strand
GTTTATAGAAATCTTCTTACATTCGCTTTCATACAGTTAACATCTAATTCTAACTTAACTTTAAGTCCCAGTCAGATAACCTTGGACAAAATTATGTCAATTAAAAAACAAAGATTTAGCATACTCAATTGTGAGAGATTATAGAAAGTCAAGATTCGGTGTCCTTAGACGGTGTGTTCCGGTTTTAAGTCACGGACTCCCTTATCTACCAAGTAACTTTTCCAATTATTCTCAATTTATATTAAAACATTATTGTAGCTACTATTCTTCTCTCAATATTTTCTTGTATATTGAATTTAATGTTTTAGTTAGTTGCTCTGAAGATGGACTAAAGTGCAGTCTGAAAGATCTCAGCAGCACCCCATCGGTTCATATCTCCTTAGTAGCTGACCCCTGCATATCTGTCACGTGATTATAATTCCGTGATATTTAGACAATAATATATATTTATAGTATAGCATAGCATAGTACAGTATATATATATATATATATATATATATATATATATATATATATATATATATATATATATATATATATATATAATCAAATAAGCTCATTATCATATGTGAAAACATGAATAATTTTTACTGCGACCGGGACTTGAACCTAGGACACATAATTACTGTGCCAAGGCGCTACCAACTACACCGCAGATTTTCTTAAAAGGGAAACAAACCTTACAGCTATATATCCTATACTAGGAATTAATGCATTCTATCTGAATGCCACTCTGTTCCTAAAACAGTTTCCCCCTACCTCACTCGTGGCTTCGTTTTTGCATTTAATTAAAATTTGTCTTATTTGGGACGAAGCCATGAGTGAGGTTGGGGGAATCTGTAATATGAACAGAGTGACATTCAGGTAGAACGAGTTCATTCCTAGTATAGCATATATAGCTGTAAGGTTTGTTTCCCTTTTGAGACCTTCTGTGGTGTAGTTGGCAGCTCCTTGGCACAGAAATTATGTGTCCAAGGTTCAAGTCCCGGTCGGGGTAAAAATTATTCATGTTTTCACATATTGTAATCTGCTTATTTTATTATTGTTGGTCCCAAATGAGATTGAGCTTTGAATTAATAACGAAAACAATGCCACAAGTTAGGTTGGGGGAAACAGTACTATGAACAACGTGGCATCCAGATAGAATGCGTTCCTACCTAGTATAGCAGATATAGATGTAAGGTTTGTTTCCCTTTTAAAACCTTCTGTGGGGTAGTTAGTAACGCCTTGGCACAGTAATTATTTGTCCTAGGTTCAAGTCCTGGTCGGGGTAAAAATTATTCATATATATATATATATATATATATATATATATATATATATATATATATATATATATATATATATATATATATATATATATATATATATATATATATATATATATATATATATAACATAGTGGCATTCAGTTAGAATGCGTTCATTCCTAAGTATAGCAGATATAAGCTATCAGGTTGGATCCCTTTTAACCTTCTGTGGTGTAGTGGTAGCGCCTTGACTTAGTGATCATAAGTCCTAGGTTCGAGTCCCGGTCTGGGTAAAAAATGATTAATGTTTTCACATATGTAATGTGCTTATTTGATAATTTCATGGCCCGAATGAGATTGGGAATTGAATTTTATATGCTAAAATGAAGCCACGAGTGAGGTTGGGGAATCTGTAATATGAACATAGTGGCATTCAGTTAGAATGCGTTCATTCCTAAGTATAGCAGATATAAGCTATAAGGTTGGATTCCTTTTAACCTTCTGTGGTGTAGTGGTAGCGCCTTGACTTAGTAATCATAAGTCCTAGGTTCGAGTCCCGGTCGGGGTAAAAAAAAAAATTGATTCATGTTTTCACATATGTAATGTGCTTATTTGATAATTTCATGGCCCGAATGAGATTGGGAATTGAATTAAATGCTAAAATGAAGCCACGAGTGAGGTTGGGAAATCTGTCATATGAACATAGTGGCATTCAGTTAGAATGCGTTCTTTCCTAAGTATAGCAGATATAAGCTATAAGGTTGGATTCCTTTTAACCTTCTGTGGTGTAGTGATAGCGCCTTGACTTAGTAATCATAAGTTCTAGGTTCGAGTCCCGGTCGGGGTAAAAAATGATTCATATATATATATATATATATATATATATATATATATATATATATATATATATATATATATATATATATATATATATATATATATATATATATATCTTGTTTTTTCCTCATTCCATTAAAGGTACATATTTCTCAACCATTTAATTACGATGTGATGATAGAATATAACGTGTCCACACACGATGATATGATAAACTTTTTTCAGTATAGATAAAATTTTGAAGTGATAAATTCTTTATATATCAATCCAGTAATATGATTGTCATGTTTTTAGCAGTTTTTATATTTCTATTCGGACATCACAGTCAACTGGATCAAAAGTCGACCTCAGAACAACGTTGCTGATGTTTTCAGGAGCATTTTCTCATACGAGTATAGTTTTGCATCAGTTAACTTAAACACACATCTAAACAAATTTTTATAGATGTCTTCCGCATGCAGCGGTAGTAGGACCGAGTGTAGAAAGTCAAAATGTAGAAAGACAAGTATCGAAAGAACCTAACCTAACCTAACCTAACCTAACCTAACCTCTCAACACTTTGACCTGTCGACATTTTGACTTTCGACGCTTTGTCCTTCGACACTGTCAGAGCACGGCATGCACCTGGCTCAGTGTCACAAATTATATCTCACACATATCAAAGGCTTACTCCAAATTTCATCATAGTCGTCTTGTTTCAAAATCCATATAATAACTGTCTATTTGAATGTTTGCCTTGTTGCACCAAGACTCTATAAGTGATCTGTGACAATCATTTCAATATAACACACGAATATAATGAACTTCATTCTGTAATTAACGTCGCATTTATTTTTTTTTTCAAATGAATCAATTATTTTAGGCAATATTAGCAATATAGTATTGGAATAATCCATATTTAGTTCACTGAAAGGCTTTAATGAATAGTTGGTCATGATCTGGTCTTTGACCGAGACAGAATTCACATGCAGACTGAGCGCAAGAGGACGGATATCCAAAAATTATATCATAACTTATCATGTCGACCTTCAATTAGCCTTTCATGTCCTCTCTTCAGTTTAGTGCTCTCTCTCTCTCTCTCTCTCTCTCTCTCTCTCTCTCTCTCTCTCTCTCTCTCTCTCTCTCTCTCTCTCTCTCTCTCTCTCTCTCTCTCTCTCTCTCTCTCTCTCTCTCTCATGACATGTTGGTAAGAATTGATCAATATGTCAATAAAATTTATCCTCCCGTTCACTTAAACAGAGGATATTTAATGCAGAGTTTGTGTTTGCATATCTATTTTTAACCAGAATTATCGTTTTCATGATCATTGCTTTTAAGGAGACAGGGCAGGTAAAATACCCAAATATCTCTGTAAATAGGAAATTTGTGATTTCAGAGGTTTAGAAATGCCTGCTACCTGGATTTAAGAGGATGAAAAAATTCAGTGAGTATAAATTAAATGTGTTATATATATATATATATATATATATATATATATATATATATATATATATATATATATATATATATATATATATATATATATATATATATATATATATATATATATATGCATATATATATATATATATATATATATATATATATATATATATATATATATATATATATATATATATATATATATATATATATATATATATGATGATATATATATATATATATATATATATATATATATATATATATATATATATATATATATATATATATATATATATATATATATATATATATATATATATATATATATATTTATATATATATTTATATATATATATATATATATATATATATATATATATATATATATATATATATATATATATATATATATATATATATATATATATATATATATATATATATATATATATATATATATATATATATATATATATATATATATATATATATATATATATATATATATATATATATATATATATATATATATATATATATATATATATATATATATATATATATATATATATATATATATATATATATATATATATATATATATATATATATATATATATATATACTATATATATATATATATATATATATATATATATATATATATATATATATATATATATATATATATATATATATATATATATATATATATATATATATATATATATATATATATATATAGAGAGAGAGAGAGAGAGAGAGAGAGAGAGAGAGAGAGAGAGAGAGAGAGAGAGAGATTGAGAGAAGAGAGAGAGAGAGAGAGAGACGATAAGGAGATAAACTTGTTAAACGAACCAGAGAATTCATTACAGTGAGGGACTGATTAGGATTACCGAAGGAACTATCAACAACCAATACGTAAAGAATACTTGCACTGATAAGAAAAAAACTAGGAATGTAAATATTATAGTCTTCAATATACGAATATGAAAATAACTGATATAAATATATATGTCTAGTCTTCTTTTTCTCTTTTTTTATCCTTTTCATCTTCGGAGAAATTATCTAACAAATTGCAATGGCTTAAACACGCAAAACATTTATTCGAAAATACTCAACAAAATCCACGTAAATACACATTTTTCCAGGTGATTGCATGTTTGTTTCCTCGCAAGAGCAAACATACATCATTTGACCTTATTTGAGGAACAAATTTTCTTGTGCAAAAGATATACAGGAATAATAGTGGGATAATTTCACAAATATAAAAAAATCTTGTGAATTTACCCTGCTATGAGGTCAATTTGCAATTTATCTTGCATAATGTTCTCTTCCAGGTATTATCAACTTGACTGACTCTAGATGTAACCTATTTATTGCTTAGCTAAAGTTGGGTTTGCCGTCACCTATTTCCATTCGCCCATGACATATGCGTTTTAGAATTTCTTATCACAGGTAAGCGATATATATGATGCTACTAATTTA
>JAXCGZ010013790.1:5000-20000 GCA_037179515.1 Halocaridina rubra | reverse complement strand
TAAGGAAGTAGTTTTTTTTTTTTATTGTATGAGAGTAGTTGGTACTTGGAATTCGCTCAATCCATAGTTTTAAGTACAAAATGGAACCGATCAGGATGCGGGAAGCTACGAGCAAGGGTTCTTTCCCGTAAGCACAATTAGGTAATTACAATAAGGTAATCTTATATATATATATATATATATATATATATATATATATATATATATATATATATATATATATATATATATATATATATAATATATATATATATATATATATATATATATATATATATATATATATATATATATATATATATATATATATATATATATATATATATATATATATATATATATATATATATATATGTATATATATATCTATATATATATATATATATATATATATATATATATATATATATATATATATATATATATATATATATATATATATATATATATATATATACACGCAAAATAAGTAAAAAAAGAATCCACAGGAGGTGGTGCAATGTGTTGGGAAAGGACTAAATAAATACTGCGTAAGATGCGAGAGCGGGGCCAGAGTACTGCATCATCTTTATTAGGCAGTTCGTATCCTTAGCTGAATATGAAGGAGAGGATAATCCAAGAGGAGCGTCTATGAATATGAAATTCTCTTAGGCACAAATTCAGGGCTATAAAATAGTGAGAGAGTTAAAAGAGGCCGGAACACTTAAAGAGTAGCCAAACAGATCCACTCAATGCCGGCATAAAGAGTATGGACTTACTAAATAAGAAGAAGATAAAGATCTATGGTCACTGTTTCCCATAAGAGTTATTTTCTTTTTTTACTGATTGTGACAAGTTATCTGATATGAAATTCTTATAACTACTTCTGTGGGTTAGTGAGGCTATAATTTTTGACAAATTATTGTAGCATAATTATAGCATTACTTATACTCTATAGCAAATATTTATAATAACCAAATATTGTAATTTTTTATTGATTATGCTTTCGATTCTAGAGATAAGTTCACCAGATATCAATAACACTACGAAATGTTTCTTTGGTTCAATAACGAATGTAAGAGATTAAAGTAGAGGAGAGACAAATACGGCAATATCCAACAGAGGAGTATTAGTAAATGAGAAAAAGTGAGTACCATAGTAAAAGTAGAGAGGTAGAGAGGACATACAAGAGCGATAATACATAGAGAGGTAATGTAAACCTCAAACTTCACAACTTTGTAAGTAGGAAATTACTTAGATACATTGATATATCTGCGAAGAGCGGAAAAAGAGTTTCTGCCATTACTTAAGGTACGAAATTCTTCTTCTTCTTCTTCTTCGTTCAACTAGGATGGTTCTTAAGAAAAATGATACTTTTCGACTACAAGTTGCTAATTCATTTAGTTCACTTCGAGATGACTGTGACAGTGGCGGCAGTAATTCTTCACGACCCATAGAGTCAGATAGGTGTACTAGCGACCGTAGAAATGAAAGTGGGAAAAGCTCTCAGGTCAAGAGCCTAGGTAAGTCTCCCAAGGTTGGAGTAAACCATCCTCTGGATAAGTCTCGTTCTTTGGTAATTGTAGGGGATTCACTATGTACATATGTAGACAGGTAACTCAGGCATAGAGTTAGAGGGAAATATTTTTTCCCTGGAGCAGGGATGAAGAAGGTGGGTGAGTCAATAAATAGTTGGATTGAGGATAAAGATGTTGTTTGTTTGATAGCTGGTGGAAATGATGTGCTGGATGGTAGAAGTGAGGAGCTGATTAGGATGTATAGATAAGCCCTGGATAAGATCAGGATAAGGGGTGCAGTTCCTGTGATGTGTGGTATTCTCCCTAGGCTTAGCCAAAGTTCAGAGTGGTGGTCTCGAGCTATAGGAGTAAATGCTAGGTTGGAAGTCTTCTGTCGGGAGAATAATATAGGTTTTATAGACGGGTGGGATCACTTCACTAGTCGTAAGCATATGTATGCAAGGGATGGAGTGCATCTTTCTAATTCAGGTGTCTCGGTATTGGCTGGTATGATAGACAGAGCGGTAGGGGGGTTTTGTTAGACACGAATAATGAAATAAATAATACTTGTGCAAATAAATTAGTCAGTAAGGGTTCAGTAAACAGTGGGTCAAATAACTGGGAGTTTAAGGATAATAACCATTTGTTAGATAGAACAAATATTAACAAAAAGAATAGCCACAAGAAAGTTTAAAAGTATATTATACAAACAGCCGTAGTTTAGGTAACAAGATAGAAGAACTGAGAGCCATAGTATGTAGTGAGAGACCGGATATAATATGCATTAGTGAAAGTTGGATTAATTCAGAGAGCAAACACCTTAAAGGTGAGTACATAAGTACAGGATATAAACTTTATAATGCAGATCGCAGTGCAGATTATATACGACGAAATTTCTAAAGTGACCGGGTCAAATAGAGTTTGCATTGTAGGCGATTTTAATTTTATAAATATTAACTGGGAAACCATAACAGGTGATAGTAGCTCTAAGGAGTTTTTGGAAGTAGTAGAAGACTCTTTCCTTTCTCAGCATGTTCTTGAAGCAATACGGGGGGTGAATATACTGGATTTAGTTCTTAGTAATAGAGAGAATATGGTTACAAATTTAGAAGTTGGTGAACCATTGGGCAACAGTGACCATGATTCCATTAGATTTAACATAATTTTCAAGGAAACTATAAAGGAAAACAAGAATATTGTTCCAAACTTTAGAGCAGGAGATTTTGAGGGTTTAAAAACTAAATTATCTAATGAGGTATGGGAAGGGATTTCTGGGGTACAGATGCGGGTAGTTAATCCAGCAGGTCAGGTCGCAGGTAGCAGATTACCCCGAGAATTGAGTACCACAGGCCAAGGATTATCACAAGATAAGATCAATACATTAAATTCTCTCACAGGAAAGAACATCAGTCCGTCAGTTAATATAAATTTGGATGAGGAATATAACAATTTTGTCATGACTCTTAAGAATAGTCAGAGAGACTATATTCCCATGAAGCATTTCAGATCAAGAAAAAATGACCCTAAATGGATGAACAATAGAATAAAGAATCTTAAAGGTATTAAAAGAGGAATATACAGGAAACTAAAAAGAGGTGAAGAGCAGGTGAGGCAGCAATATATACAGTTAAACAGGGAAGTTGAAAAGATAGAGAGTCGAAAAGAAAATACGAAGTTAGAATAGCAGGAGAAGCTAAAGAAAATCCTAAAGGGTTTTATCAACATTATCAAACAAAATTTAAGGAAAAAGTCGGACCAATTGAAGTAGCCAATGGCCATATCACAGATGACGATAAAGTGATGTGTACATGTTTACATGATTATTTCTTATCTTCATTTACCAATGAAAACTTGGAAACTATTCCGGAAGTAGAATCCATTTACAGAGACAGTCCCGATAATATACTTACTTCAATAAATATTACGAGAGAGGAGGTAATAAAAGAAATAGATAAATTAAAGGCTCATAAATCTCCGGGACCTGATGGAATATATGCTAGAATATTAAAGGTATGCAAGGAAGAACTTAGTTGTCCACTAACTGCATTATTTAATGATTCAATAAAATTAGGATCGGTACCCATGGAGTGGAAATTGGGAGATGTGGTACCAATATTTAAAAAAGGAGAACGAGTGAAAAAAAATAATTATAGACCGGTAAGTTTAACGTCAACAGTGGGTAAGATTCTAGAATCCATCACTGCAAATAAAATAAGGGCACATCTAGAATTACACAGACTGATAAAACTCTCACAACACGGGTTTCTAAAGGGTTTTTCGTGCCTTACAAACTTACTGTTTTTTTATTCAGAAGTTTACGAGGCAATAGATTGTGGCAAAGAATATGATACAATATATCTAGACTTTTGCAAAGCTTTTGATAGAGTTCCTCACAATAGATTAGTTAAAAAGATTGAAGCTCATGGTATAGGAGGTGCTGTTCTCAGATGGATCAAACAATGGTTAAAAGACAGAAAACAGAGGGTTTGCATAAATGGAGAGAACTCGGAGTGGGGCTCGGTTACTAGCGGGGTACCACAAGGCTCGGTACTGGGTCCCCTATTATTTATCGTATATCTAAATGATCTCGATTCGGATATCAGTAGTAGCCTAAGTAAATTCGCAGACGACACTAAAATAGGTAGAATTATAAGTGGAAAAGAAGACATTCATGCTCTACAGGAAGATCTAAATAGATTATCTGAATGGTCGGACAAATGGCAAATGGAATTTAATGTTGAAAAATGTAAAGTAGTTAAAATGGGTACTATAGAAGACTATACGAGTTATAAGCTAAATAACCAAAAATCATGAGTTCTTAGTGTGAAAGGGATTTGGGAGTTCTTGTGAGTAGTAATCTTAAGACAAGAGAGCAATGCACAGCAGTCAGAAATAAAGCAAACAGAATTTTAGGATTTATCTCAAGAAGTGTTAGCAATAGGACGGAAAAAGTTATTTTGCAGCTCTATCTTGCATTAGTTAGGCCCCATTTAGATTATGCTGTACAATTCTGGTCACCTTATTATAGGATGGAAATTGAATCCTTGGAGAGAGTGCAGCGAAGAATGACCAAGATGATACACAATATCAGAAATCTACCATATGAGGACAGATTAAAAAAACTTAATCTACATTCTCTAGAGAGGCGAAGAGTTAGGGGGGATATGATTGAAGTATATAAATGGTTTAAAGGGATTAACAAGGGAGATATTAATAAAAATTTAAAAATTCATGATCAAACCAGAACTCGTAATAATGGATTTAAGCTTGATATATTTAGGTTCAGAAGGGAAATGGGTAAAAATTGGTTTGGTAATAGAGTAGCTGATGCATGGAACAGGCTTCCTAGTAGGATAGTAAATGCCAATACCTTAGACACCTTCAAATGTGGATTAGATAGACATATGACAGAGGTAGGGTGGGTATGAATAGGTTAGTGCTTATTAGAAAAATCACAAAAAGTAAAATAGAATAAATAATTAGAGTAGAATAGAATAGGTTAGACATGCTGAAAATATCATTCATAAATGGAGCTGCCTCGTGTGTGCCATTGGGCATGTTGCAGTGTCCCCTATTCTTATGTTCTTCTTCTTCTTCTTCTTCTTCTTCTTCTTCTTCTTCTTCTTCTTCGTCTTCGTCTTCGTCTTCGTCTTCGTCTTCGTCTTCGTCTTCGTCTTCGTCTTCTTCTTCTTCTTCTTCTTCTTCTTCTTCTTCTTCTTCTTCTTCTTCTTCTTCTTCCTCTTCCTCTTCCTCTTCCTCTTCTTCTTCTTCTTCTTCTTCTTCTTCTTCTTCTTCTTCTTCTTCTTCTTCTTCTTCTTCTTCTTCTTCTTCTTCCTCTTCCTCTTCCTCTTCCTCTTCTTCTTCTTCTTCTTCTTCTTCTTCTTCTTCTTCTTCTTCTTCTTCTTCTTCTTCTTCTTCTTCTTCTTCTTCTTCTTCTTCTTCTTCTTCTTCTTCTTCTTCTTCTTCTTCTTCTTCTTCTTCTTCCTCTTCTGCTGCTGCTGCTGCTGCTGCTGCTGCCGCCGCTGTCGCCGCTGCCGCCGCTGCCGCCGCTGCCGCCGCTGCCGCTGCCGCTGCCGCTGCCGCTGCTGCTGCTGCTTCTTCTTCTTCTTCTTCTTCTTCTTCTTCTTCTTCTTCTTCTTCTTACTCCCCTGATATCTTTTGTGAAGCATTAATCTACAACACAAATGTGCTTAATAGTAATATAAACACAGATAACGTCGATTTGCAGGTTGAGATTCTAACAAAAATCTTCCGTGAATGCTTAGATAGTTGTGCACCCATTGTAACAAGAAAAATAATCCGCCCCTCAGCCCCCTGGCTAACTAATGACATCAAAGAGGCAAGCAAATCAGAAATCAAATACAAAAAGAGCTAAAATGAATAGATATGATATGACTCCCCGACAAAGTTATAAAGCAGAAAAGAAATGTGTCAGATCTCTCATCAATGTAAGTAAAAAAGACTTTTACAAAAAAACAACTTAATTGCTCTAGAAATGATACAGTGGCAACATGGAAAGTGATAAAAAGCATGATACCAAATGAAAAAACTACCTCAGAAAGTTATGAAAATATTACGGAGTTTAAGACAAAGCGGAAAACTATAATAACTATTCTGTTAACGCTGGGAAAAATACATAAGAGAAAACACAAGAAAACATCAACTCAGTGAGCATGAGTAATTACTTAAATGTCACTTCTTCCAATGTAAACACAAGAGAGTACTTCGAGATTAATTCTATCGATTGTGCTACCCTAATTCTTACCATAAAGAACCTAAGAAACTCTGGCTCTTATGGCCCAGATGGTATACCATTTCAATTCATCAAAGATACTCTACCCATGATAGTATCCTATATTCTAACTATTATGAACAATTCCATTGCTACTAACAGGTTTCCTGACTCTTGGAAAAAATCACATGTAATACCTCTGCATAAATAGGGGGACAGAGAAGATGTGACAAACTATCGTCCCATTTTCTCAAAAATATTAAAAAAAACTGTTGCATACCAACTTATGTCATATTTAGAGTCAAATAGACTATTAGCTATTAACCAACATGGTTTCAGACCGAAACTCTCGACGGAAACTGCACTCCTCAAAGTTACGAATAGTATCTATAATAATATAGATATGAAAAAGAATCTCTCTGCTTGTATTGTTAGACTTATCAAAAGCCTTCAACAGTATAAACCTTGAAATTCTTATAACTAAATGTACTAACCTAAATATTGATCCGAGCTGGTTTAGAGAGTATCTATATAATCGCAAACAGTCTTTACGTCTAAACATCATTATCTCTATGCCAAAAAATGTATCATATGGTGTTCTACAGGGATCAGTACTTGATCCTATCCTCTTCTCCATTTACGTAAATGATCTATCTTCTTTCATTTCTGACTGTCTAGTCGTACAATATGCAGATGACACTCAACTACTCCTTAGTGGTGATATTAATAATCTCCCAGAGGTAACCTTAAGATCACAAATCACTGTCAAAAATTAAAACCTATTTTCAAGAAATTGGGCTGTTAATAAACGAAAGTAAAACACAATGCATGTTTATTGGTTCAAGGTTCCATATAGCACAAATTCCAGAAAATACAAACATTAATTATTGCGGCAATATCATTACGCCTAGCAAAGCAGTCAAACACCTAGGAATTCACTTTGATAACTACATGTTATTTGATTCCCACATAGATGAAGTATGCAAAAAGGTTACAGAAACATTAATGTACTTATCACGTATAAAAAACAATTTTGAGACTACCACTCAAATAAAGGTTGTTGAATCTCTAGTCCTAAGGCACATTAACTATTGCACAACTGTATGGGGAGCTACTAATAAGACTCAAATAAATAGAATACAGAAGCTTATTAATTTTTCAGCTCGAGTTGCCCTGGGAGGAATACGAAAATATGACCACATCACACCAGCTTTCATACTTGGGTGGCTGCAGGCAGAAAAAAAGGTTGCCTATGCTATTTACGTTTTTGGATACAAAATTTTAAACCATCGTTATCCTAGCTGGCTATTTAATTTCAAAACAGTCAGGGATATAAAGAGAACCAATACTAGACAGACTAGTGAGCTCTTTATTCTGAGAACAAACACAGATGCAGGTTCAAAGATGATCACTATTAAAGGGCCAACACTCTTGAACATTATTCCAGAACATCTTAAAAATTCATCCTCCTTCACAGCTTTCAACGGCAAACGGTATGGTTTTCTTTTGGACATATAGTTACTGCTCACACACTTATCAAACTTAATGATTTAATGCAATTTCCCTTAAGACTAATATTTTTTTTAATAGGTATCGACTTCTTTGAGTTCTAAAATAAGAACTAATTATTCTTATTGTAAAGAACACAAATATGGTGATGATGCTGATAATAACGATTTTGTATCGAGTATTACATTAACATTAAATTGTAAAATTTTTATTACAGTATGATTACTGTTAATATAATTTTATATGTGTCTGTTAACTCAAAGTAATCTTCATTTTCTGTTCACTTTTTGCTTAATTATATGTCTACTTATAAGTGTACTCTTAGTTTTGTAAAACAATAGCCATTGTATAAAAATGAAAAAAACATATTTGTTTGTTTGGCTAAGTAAAGACATCAAAGAGGCAATTCAAATCAGAAATCAAATACAAAAAGAGCTACATATGAATAAATATGATATGACTCTACGTGAACGTTATAAAGTAGAGAATAAACTTGTCAGATCCCTCACTGATTTAAGTAAAAAACTTTTGCAAAAAAAAAAAACAATTTAATAACTCTAAGTATGATACAGTGGAAACATGGAGAGTGATAAGAAGCATGATAGTGAATGGAAAGACTACCTCATAAGGTTATGAAAATATTACGGAGTTGCAAGACAAAGCAGAAAACTTTAATAACTATTTTGTTAACGTTGGTAAAAATACATATGAGAAAACGCAAGAAAACATCAACTCAGTGCAGATGAGTAATTACTTAAATGACAATTCTTCCAATGTAAACATAAGAGATTACTTAAAAACCAATCCTGTCAATTGTGCTACCATAATCCATATAAATAAGAGCCTGGGAAACTGATTCTTATGGTCCAGATGGTATGCTCTTTCAATTCATCAGTAATGCTCTACCTATGATTGGATCTTATATTTTAACTATTGTATGCACTGCCATTGTTAATAGGTTTCCTGATTCTTGAAAAAATCACATACAATACCTCTTCATAAAAAGAGTGTAGAGAAGATGTGACAGACTATCGTCCCATTTCCCTGCTACCGATTTTCTCTAAAATATTAGAAAAAATTGTTGTATGCCAACTAATGTCTTATCTAAAGACAAATAGACTATTAGCTATTGACCAGCATGGTTTCAGACCGAAACTCTCTACGGAAACTGTACTGCTTAAAGTTACTAATAGAATTTACAATAATATAGATGAAAAAAATTTCCCTGCTTGTATTATTAGACTTATCAAAACCCTTTGACAGTGTAAACCATGAAATTCTTATTAATAAATGTACTAACCTAAATATTGACCATACCTGGTTGAAAAAGTATCTATCTCATGGCAGACAGTCTATTTGTATAATCGACATTATCTCTACTCCAAAAAAAGGTATCATTTGGTGTTCCCCATGGATCAGTCCTTGGTCCTATCCTCTTCTCTGTTTACGTAATTGGTCTATCTTGTTTCATTTCCGACTCTTCAGTTGCACAATAGGCAAATGACACTCAGCTACTCCTTAGTGGTGATATTAATAATCTCCCAGAGCTAACCATTAGAGCCGAAAACACTCTGTCAAAATTTAAAACTTATTTCCAAGAAATTGGGCTGTCGATTAACAAAAGTTAAACACAATGCATGTTTACTGGTTCAAGGTCCCACATAAAGCAAATTCCAGAAAACACAAATTTATTTTTGTGGCAATATCATCACACTCAGTAAAACTGTCAAAAATCTCGGAATTCACTTTGAAAACTACATGTTGTTTGATTCCCATATAGATAAAGTAAAAGAAAAGATATACAGATACAGTATCCATAAAGGTAACAGGAACGCTAATGTACTTTTCACGTTCAAAAGATCATTTTGAGACTACAACTCGAATAACAGTTGTCGAGTCTCTAGCCTTAAGTCATATTAATGATTGCACAACTGTATGGGGAGCTACCAATAATATTTAGATAAATAGAATACAAAAGCTTATTAATTTTGCAGCTCGAGTTGCCCTGGGAGGATTCAGAAAATATGACCACATCACACCAACTCTCAAAAATCTTGGGTTTCTGCAAGCAGAGAACAAGATTACCTATGCTATTTACGTTTTTGTATACAAAATTTTGGACCATCACTATCATAGCTGGTAATGTAATTTCAAAACAGTCAGGAATATAAAGGTAACCAACACAAGACAGAGTAGTTAGCTCTTTATTCAGAGAACAAACAGATGCAAACTCAAAGATGATTACTATTAAAGGGCCAACACTCTGGAACAATATTCCAGAACATCTTAATAATTCATCCTCCTCCACAGATTTCTAAGGCAAACTGTATGGTTTTCTTTTGTACAAATAGTTTTCTGCTCACACACCAATCAAACTTAATGAATTAATGCAATTTCCCTTCACACTAACTATCCCATATGTGAATTGATATCGCCTTCCTATATCTTTACGTTAAGAAGTAATTATTCTCATTATAAGGAGTACATATATGGTGATGTCGCCGAAAACAACGATCCTGTATCAAGTGTTATAATTTCAACCAACACATGACAGAGTAGTTAGCTCTTTATTCAGAGAACAAGCAGATGCAAACTCAAAGATGATTACTATTAAAGGGCCAACAGTCTGGAACAATACTCCAGAACATCTTAATAATTCATCCTCCTCCACAGATTTCTAAGGCAAACTGTATGGTTTTCTTTTGTACAAATAGTTTTTCTGCTCACACACCAATCAAACTTAATGATTTAATGCAATTTCCCTTCACACTAACTATCCCATATGTGAATTGATATCGCCTTCTTAGATCTTTAAGTTAAGAAGTAATTATTCTAATTGTAAAGAGTACATATATGGTGATGTCGCCGATAACAACGATCCTGTATCGAGTGTTATAATTTCTATTTTATCATTACCATTATTGCTACCATTTTTATTATGATTATTGTAATTATATCATTTAACTGTAGCTACTGTTAATTTTCTATGCAAGCTTTGTCTTTGTTCACTTAGTATGGCTGTTATATCTTGAGTGTACTACTATACAACTGTACTACCTCATATCTCCATTTCAGGTATCATTATAATAACTATATTATCATAATTATTTTAGTCGCCGTGGCTCAGTCGGTAGCGTCTCCGACTCTGAGGCGTCAGGTCGAGGGTTCGCGCCCCGTCACGGTCTGAGGTTAGCAAGGGCATGCACTCAGCGTAAGGATTACATCTGCCAAAACAAGTCCTTCGCAAGAAGGCAACCGTCCTAGCCCTTGGTAGATAAGGGAGTCCGTGACGTCTAACCGGATTATTATTATTATTATTATTATTATTATTATTATTATTATTATTATTATTATTATTATTATTATTATTATTATTATTATTATTATTATTATTATTATTATTATTATTATTACTATATGTTCATTTATTTGTTAAATTTCATGTCCACTTATAGGTGTACTCTTAGTTTTGTAAAAGAACAGCCATTGTATAAGAAAATGAAAATAAATGTTTGTTTGTTTATTCCTTACGTTGGCGGAGTGAGTGTGTACTTGTGAAATATGTTTAAAGAGCGTCCACTTACTCTAGTTCTTTTGCCTCCGAAAATGACCAGCTCTCCACCCCTCCTTCCCATAAAACTTCCTCAATTCCCTGTGTTCCATACAATCTCTAAACATTCGTTATTTAAAAAATGTAAAGGAAAAGCAATATATATATATATATATATATATATATATATATATATATATATATAAATATATATATATATATATATATATATATATATATATATATATATATATATATATATATATATATATATATATATATATATATATATATATATATATATATATATATATATATATATATATATATATATAATATATATATATATATATATATATATATATATATATATATATTAAAAGCATTACACAAGATTCATTTTTCTATCTTGACTAATATACAGTGCACTGCTGTTTATACAGCATGTGTATGTATATATAATGCAAGTATTATGCATGCATATTTCGTCTTTATTTATAAGAGTGTGCGATTTTTATATTTCACTCATTTTCTTAAATATCTCTCGACCAGTTTTTCCATTTGGAGAAAAATGGAAACTCTCTCTCTCTCTCTCTCTCTCTCTCTCTCTCTCTCTCTCTCTCTCTCTCTCTCTCTCTCTCTCTCTCTCTCTCTCTCTCTCTCTCTCTCTCTCTCTCTCTCTCTCTCTCTCTCTCTCTCTATATATATATATATATATATATATATATATATATATATATATATATATATATATATATATATATATAATCAAATAAGCACATTACCATATGTGAAAACATGAATTAGTTTTACCCCGACTGGGACTTGAACCTAGGACACATAATTACTATACCAAGGCACTACCAACTACACCATTGAAGGTCTTATAAAGGTAATCTGACCTTACAGCTTTTATCTGTTATACTAGGAATGAGAGCATTCTTTCTGAATGCCACTCTGTTCATATTACTATTTCCTCCAACCTCACTTGTGACTTCGTTTTCGCATTTAATTCAACTCCAAATCTCATTCGGGACCAACAATAATCAAATAAGCACATTACCATATGTGAAAACATAAATCAAGTCTTGGTCGGGGTAAAAATGATTCATGTTTTCACATATGGTAATGTGCTTATTTGATTATTGTTGGTCCTGAATGTGATTGGGAGTTGAATTAAATGCGAAAACCAAGCCACGAGTGAGGTTAGGGGAAACTGTAATATGAACAAAGTGGCATTCAGATAGAATGCGTTTATTCCTAGTATAGCAGATAAAAGCTGCAAGGTCTGTTTCACTTTATAAGACCTTCTGTGGTGTAGTTGGTAGTGCATTAGTACAGTAAGATATATATATATATATATATATATATATATATATATATATATATATATATATATATATATATATATATATATATATATATATATATATATATATATATATATATATATATAATATATATATATATATATATATATATATATATATATATATATATATATATGTATATATATATATATATATATATATATATATATATATATATATATATATATATATGTATGTATGTGTGTGTATGTGTGTACGTGTGATTACCTAATTGTGATTACCTAATTGTGTTTACGGGAAAGAGCCCAAAGCTCGTATCTTCCCGTCTCCTGATCGGTTCCATTTTTAGACTTAGTGATACTTATCATACCTGTCCTTAAAACTATGGATTGAGGTAGCATTAACTACCTCCTCGCTTAGCGAATTCCAATCATCAACTACTCTTACACTGAAAAAGTATTTCCTTACATCCTGCAAACAGTTTTCTTCCGAAGCTTCAAACTATGACCTCTAGTTCTAGAGCCAGCCATATCGAAATATCGATCCCTATCCACTCTATCATAACCATGAAGGAATTTAAAGACTGTCACCATATCCCCCCTTACTCTTCTAGCTTCGAGTGATGGCAAAGTCTAATTCCCTCAGCCTCTCATCATAACCGAGATTGCGTATTTCTGGCACCAGTTTCGTGGCATGTCTTTGAACTTTTTCAAGCTTAGCTATGTGCTTTTTCAAGTGCGGATTCCAAAAGGGGCTGCATAGTCGAGTTTTGGCCTCACATAGGTTACATAAATATTTCTGAACATTTCCTTGTCCATGTGCCTGAAGGCTACCCTTACATTTGATAAGAATGCATATGCTGCCCTTACTACGCCATTTATATGTATTTCTGGAGACAAATCTGCCAGTATGTTTACTCCTAGATCTCTCTCATTTTCTGTCTCCTGAAGTTTGTACTCCAGCCACCGAGTAGTCAAGCTTGTGTGTATGTGTGTTTGAGTATGTGCGGCAGATTTGATTCATACATTCATATATATATATATATATATATATATATATATATATATATATATATATATATATATATATATATATATATATATATATATATATATATACACCGTATTACATGCGTGGTGCGACAGCACTGTGAAAGAAATACTATGTGCTCAATGTTAATAAATATAAAATTTTATAACAAATTGATCAAAACAATTCAGCCTTTTGAAAAGTTACTGCATTGCGACAGTCACTAAGAGGTATACCAATGCAAAACATAAATGGATGTTTAATTCTTTTTTTCATTTATAGAGATAACTGTACATTGGGACTTGCACATAGGCACTTCCAGTGACATTGCAATTGCCAAACATTACAATCTATATTTTGTTATGTATATATAAAAAAATTAATAGAATTTGCCAATAATTTTAGATATCATAGCAAGTAATTAAGAATAAAATATAGTGTAATAATTGATTGATGGAAGAAGAGCACTCTGCGATATTTAATTAAGAGTAATATATTATGATATACATGTATTAATAGTTGAAGAGCACTTTGCGATTATCTTTACCCTTCAAAAAATGTTTAAATTGTACTCCCATCTTTTGTGAAGTTCTGAAAAAAAACCTATTCAGAAAACACATGATTGCGTTACAAAAGATCTGCCCTCTCTTTCTTTACCACTGGTGAATGCACACACACACAGCAGGAGTTGAAAGGAAAGTGAATGAAAGGGAGGATCATGATGAGGGTAAGAAACAAAGAAAGGGTCGTGAGGAAGAGGGAGGAATGATAGAAAAAGGATGGTGGAAGTTAACACCTACTCAAAATTAAGAGTTTTGCTCTGAGAGAGAGAGAGAGAGAGAGAGAGAGAGAGAGAGAGAGAGAGAGAGAGAGAGAGAGAGAGAGAGAGAGAGAGAGAGAGAGAGAGAGAGAGAGAGAGAGAGAGAGAGAGAGAGAGAGAGAGAGAGAGAGAGAGAGAGAGAGAGAGAGAGTTATTATTATTTTTATTTTATTAATTTATTGCGCCAAGGCGTCAGACATTACATGATCACATAAATATCAATGGCAGCATAATGCTTCAAATGGATACACAGCCAAGAATAGTACAGAGTTTACAGGGAGGTGCACCCAATGATAAAACATTGCTTCATACTAACACACGCCTCACAGTATGGCAACACAAAGTACATTATGTACAAAAGAAAAGCTCAGAGAGGCACGAAACACACAAACACATTACAAACAAAAACAAAATGGCAATATACAGAAACATGTAAAGAAAATACTCAATATAATATACAATAAGATATACAATACAATATAATTAATGGCCACCAAAGTGAGGATAAGGAGCAAGAATAGCATCAAGGTTGT
>JAXCGZ010013789.1:32500-54881 GCA_037179515.1 Halocaridina rubra | reverse complement strand
GTGGTCCTGAGGATATTGTAAACATACACCAACTAGGTAAATATTCGAGGGAAGGAAAGCCGAGACCAACAAAAGTAACCTTTGAGAGAGGGGAGACATGTAGGGAAATATTGTTGAGAAAAAAAAGTCTAAAAGACCTTCAAGAATGCAAAGAAGTGTTCATTAGACGATACAGAACACAGGAAGAGATGGGAAAGATCAAAAACTTGTTGCAAGAGGCAAGAAGGTTAAATGATGAAAGAAATGAGGAAGAGAAGAAAAATTTTCGTTACGGAATACTTCCAGACAAAGGGGAGATAAAGAAGATAATGACAGAAGATCAGGGGATGGGGCCTCATTAAGATTGTTATACACAAATGCTGATGGATTAGCTGGTAAGGCAGTAGAATTAAAAGATAGGATTCACAACAGTAAGGCAGATATAGTAGCAATTACAGAGACTAAGTTGAGTGAGGACATAAACAGTGTCACAGTTTTTCCTAAGGGCTTCAGAATACTAAGGGTCGAAAGATCTGAGAGGA
This sequence comes from Halocaridina rubra, assembly GCA_037179515.1. Taxonomy (NCBI): domain Eukaryota; kingdom Metazoa; phylum Arthropoda; class Malacostraca; order Decapoda; family Atyidae; genus Halocaridina; species Halocaridina rubra. Next base: position 54,360 of record JAXCGZ010013789.1, on the reverse strand, counting down.
CTGGTGGAGGGATAGCACTGCTCATAAGTGAGAGGATTCAAGCTGAAGAGATAAACTTGGCTATAGAAAGTGAGTTCAGGGAATTTCTTGTTGCTCGCATAACTACTGGGTCAGAGAGCATTATAATAACTGTTGTATACAACCCACCAAGGAACCAAAATAGGCTTGAAGTTTATGAGGAAAGTCATATAGGTACGATTGAAGTCATAAACTCAGTTGTTAACATGGCGCGGGAGAAAAAATGTAGGATTTTGATTATGGGAGACTTTAATCATAAAGAGATAGATTGGATAAATCTTGACCCACACAGTGGTGAGGACTCCTTTGGGGCAAGATTCCTAGATTGCGTACAAGGGAATTTCCTACACCAACATGTAATGGAACCAACAAGAGCCAGGGGTGGGGATGAGCCATCACTACTTGATCTGGTGTTCACAGATAATGTGTTGGATATTGAAAATATTGAGTATGAACCACCAATTGGAAAGAGTGACCACTGTGTGTTGTTGATGGAGTATATCATTGAAGACATTCTTCCTGAGAGTAGAGGCACTGAGGACATGAGGAGGAACTATCAGAAAGGAGATTACATCAAAATGAATGAGCTTTTTGCAGTTATTGACTGGAGAACCTTATTTTACAACAAATCTGTACAAGAAATGTATGACATCTTTTGTGAGAAATATGGGAAGATAGTAGATTGCTGCATACCTGTCACCAAAGTAGGTGTAATTCATGCCAGAGAGAAATGGTTCGATAATGGGTGTAAAAGAGCTAAGGAGTGGAGAGACAAATGCTGGAAAAGGTATAGGAGGAGAAAAAACATAAATGCCTGGCAAACCTACAAAAGAGCAAGAAATGACTACCTAAGTAAAAGGAGAGAGGCAGAGAAAGATTATGAGAGGGACATCACCAGGAAGGCTAAAGAAAATCCCAAGCTTTTCCACAGCTTTATCAGAGGAAAACTGAAGGTAAAAGAACAGGTTTTAAGGCTAAAGAGAGCGGATGGAAGCATCACTGAGACGGACGAAGAGATCTGCAAAGAATTGAACAAGGAGTTTCAGTCAGTATTTACAGTAGAAAATACCCCACCCCCTCAGATTGCAGTGATAGAAGCTCAAGGGCCGGTATTAGAGAACATCAACCTTACAGCCACAGAGGTATGCAAGGCGCTGATGGATTTAGATGTTCATAAAGCTACAGGTCCTGATGACATATCCCCTCATGTGCTTAAAAAATGCGCAAACACAATATCAGTGGCACTAAGTATCATATTTAAGGAGTCATTGGAGTCGGGGGAGATTCCAAGATGCTGGAAACAAGCAAATGTGATACCTATCTTCAAAAAGGGAAGGAGGGATACGGCTCTGAACTATAGACCAGTTTCCTTGACCAGCATAGTTTGCAAACTTATGGAGAAACTACTAAGGAAACATATCTCTCTTCACTTGGAATCCTTCAACTTTTTGTCAGTGAGGCAACATGGCTTCAGAGAAGGAAGATCAACAGTAACAAACTTATTAGAATTTTATGATGAGGTAAGCCAAATCTTACAGGAAAGAGAGGGTTGGGCAGATTGCATATTCCTAGACTTCCAGAAAGCGTTTGACACTGTTCCACATGGGAGACTTATTAGGAAGCTGCAATCAATGGCTAGAATAGGTGGAAATGTCTTGGAATGGATAAAAACTTACTTAGAAGGAAGGGAACAGAGGGTTAGAGTAAGACACTCAGTGTCTGAATGGAGAAGAGTTAGTAGTGGAGTTCCACAGGGTTCAGTTTTAGGGCCACTTTTGTTCCTTGTATATGTAAATGACCTACCAGAGTCTGTAAATTCATTCATGAATATGTTTGCAGATGATGCAAAGATTGTGAAGAAAGTAAAAAACGAGAACAATGGTAGAGAACTTCAGGAGGATCTAAATAATCTGCATGAGTGGTCAGAAAAGTGGCTAATGAAATTCAATACCTCAAAATGTAAGGTAATGAGAATGGGTACAAGTGCAAGAAGGCCCAAGCTTGACTACTCGGTGGCTGGAGTACAGCTTCAGGAGACAGAAAATGAGAGAGATCTAGGAGTAAACATATTGGCAGATTTGTCTCCAGAAATACATATAAATGGCGTAGTAAGGGCAGCATATGCATTCTTATCAAATGTAAGGGTAGCCTTCAGGCACATGGACAAGGAAATGTTCAGAAATATTTATGTAACCTATGTGAGGCCAAAACTCGAATATGCAGCCCCCTTTTGGAATCCGCACTTGAAAAAGCACATAGCTAAGCTTGAAAAAGTTCAAAGACATGCCACGAAACTGGTGCCAGAAATACGCAATCTCGGTTATGATGAGAGGCTGAGGGAATTAGACTTGCCATCACTCGAAGCTAGAAGAGTAAGGGGGGATATGGTGACAGTCTTTAAATTCCTTCATGGTTATGATAGAGTGGATAGGGATCGATATTTCGATATGGCTGGCTCTAGAACTAGAGGTCATAGTTTGAAGCTTCGGAAGAAAACTTGTTTGCAGGATGTAAGGAAATACTTTTTCAGTGTAAGAGTAGTTGATAATTGGAATTCGCTAAGCGAGGAGGTAGTTAATGCTACCTCAATCCATAGTTTTAAGGACAGGTATGATAAGTATCACTAAGTCTAAAAATGGAACCGATCAGGAGACGGGAAGATACGAGCTTTGGGCTCTTTCCCGTAAACACAATTAGGTAATCACAATTAGGTAATCACACACACACACCGCGCGTTCAGTGACACACGGAATTGCTCCTCTTAAATTTTTAACTGTTTCGAGTGACTAAAGTGCTTAGTGGAAAACTTTACCATAATTTCCATAAATCTGAAATCCTGCAGAGTATTGTGAGTACAAAAACTAATATTTGTTGTAAGACGAGACTGTTCATATTAAAGGAAAAAAATTGAGAACTTTTTCGTGAGGAAGAGAGAGAAGCTGCCGTCCAGTTTCTGCCTTGAGGGAAATCTAGAAGAGTTGCCAGACGTGGAGCCATCACACCACATTACCTAATTTTTTGTGTAAACTGGGGAAAGCTCTTAAGCCGTTTTACCTGATCCTGTGGTTCTATATATTGTTAAAATCAGTATCCTTCCCATTTATATTAACTAGTTAGTTAGTTTGATACACGAAAAAATTGAATAATAAAAGAAAAAAAAATTACCAAATACCCACCTGTCAACAGTACTGAGTTAAGTTGCCAAGTAGTACAGCAGTCCTATTTTCTTAATTTTTTTTGCTTTTCTTTTAGCTTTCTCTTTTGCTATTTTGTTATTTTGTATATATATTGAGTTAAATGTAAAGTCTAAATCCCGTGATAACATATCTTGGTTAGCAAGTCAGTTTATCAGTTAGGAAGAATATATAACAGAAACAGGTGGGTGCCACCTCGAACACAAATTCGAATTTTCCTTCAGGTTTGACTTTTGTTTTTCTTTTTCTTTTTATACTTAAATTACCATGGTCAAGTTTTTAAGTTAAGATGTGTGTTACCAGAAAGGAGACAAACTGAGTCACTAAATAGCACTTATATGGAGATATAAAAATTCTGTGTGAAGGTAAATTAGAAGTTTTTTTCTTTTTCTTTTTTTCCTCTTTCTCGTCTTCTTTCTATATTCTGTGAGAGGGAGAACATAAAAATGAAGCCATCTCTGTCCCAAACCTCTCCCACCCATGGGTCGGGAGAAGGGGTAGTCATCAGAGGACTTAAACAGAGAATCAAGAAGTTAGAGGAAATGGTTACAAGCCTTGATGATAAAATTCGGAATATGGATGGAGAAATGAAAGAGAATGAAACACTCAGAGAACAAATAAGATCTTTGGAGGAAGCAAATAAAGCACAAGGGCAGGAGAGAAAGGAACTAGAAAAAAGAATAAAGAAGCTGGAAGGGGAAAAGAGTCAACTAGAATCTAGAATTTCTAAACAAGAAGATAAAAACAAACAGCTAAATGACAACCTAAAGGAATTAGATGTTAGTTCACTGCTCTCTTCTGAGAGAGACGAGATTGCTGCTTGGAATGTTCAGATTAAGGAAAACATTGAACAGTTCAGAAAAGAGTTCCAGGAGCTGAATATGGAAAATGATGCCATGAAAACGTCCTTTGCTGATGCACTAAAGGGGAATGTGGCAGTAAAAGAGGCTGTAAAGGTGGTGGCACTGGAAAACATACAAACAGTTGACTATAAAGAGACAGTAATCGAAAAAATGAAAGACGTTGTGATGGAAAGGGCAAACCCACTCATCAGACAGGCACTTGATAAGGAGAAGACAGTGGTAATCTCAGGCATAAGTGAATCCCAGGAGCCAACATGGCAGGGGAGACTTGAAGAAAATAAAGCTAACGTTGTAGACCTGATAAGAAAGCTTGGAGTAGTATGTGGTCCTGAGGATATTGTAAACATACACCAACTAGGTAAATATTCGAGGGAAGGAAAGCCGAGACCAACAAAAGTAACCTTTGAGAGAGGGGAGATATGTAGGGAAATATTGTTGAGAAAAAAAAGTCTAAAAGACCTTCAAGAAGGCAAAGAAGTGTTCATTAGACGATACAGAACACAGGAAGAGATGGGAAAGATCAAAAACTTGTTGCAAGAGGCAAGAAGGTTAAATGATGAAAGAAATGAAGAGGAGAAGAAAAATTTTCATTACAAAATACTTCCAGACAAAGGGGAGATAAAGAAGATAATGACAGAAGATCAGGGGATGGGGCCTCATTAAGATTGTTATACACAAATGCTGATGGATTAGCTGGTAAGGCAGTAGAATTAAAAGATAGGATTCACAACAGTAAGGCAGATATAGTAGCAATTACAGAGACTAAGTTGAGTGAGGACATAAACAGTGTCACAGTTTTTCCTAAGGGCTTCAGAATACTAAGGGTCGAAAGATCTGAGAGGACTGGTGGAGGGATAGCACTGCTCATAAGTGAGAGGATTCAAGTTGAAGAAATAAACTTGGCTATAGAAAGTGAGTTCAGGGAATTTCTTGTTGCTCGCATAAATACTGGGTCAGAGAGCATTATAATAACTGTTGTATACAACCCACCAAGGAACCAAAATAGGCTTGAAATTTATGAGGAAAGTCATATAGGTACAATTGAAGTCATAAACTCAGTTGTTAACATGGCGCGGGAGAAAAAATGTAGGATTTTGATTATGGGAGACTTTAATCATAAAGAGATAGATTGGATAAATCTTGACCCACACAGTGGTGAGGACTCATTTGGGGCAAGATTCCTAGATTGCGTACAAGGGAATTTCCTACACCAACATGTAATGGAACCAACAAGAGCCAGGGGTGGGGATGAGCCATCACTACTTGATCTGGTGTTCACAGATAATGTGTTGGATATTGAAAATATTGAGTATGAACCACCAATTGGAAAGAGTGACCACTGTGTGTTGTTGATGGAGTATATCATTGAAGACATTCTTCCTGAGAGTAGAGGCACTGAGGACATGAGGAGGAACTATCCGAAAGGAGATTACATCAAAATGAATGAGCTTTTTGCAGTTATTGACTGGAGAACCTTATTTTACAACAAATCTGTACAAGAAATGTATGACATCTTTTGTGAGAAATATGGGAAGATAGTAGATTGCTGCATACCTGTCACCAAAGTAGGTGTAATTCATGCCAGAGAGAAATGGTTCGATAATGGGTGTAAAAGAGCTAAGGAGTGGAGAGACAAATGCTGGAAAAGGTATAGGAGGAGAAAAAACATAAATGCCTGGCAAACCTACAAAAGAGCAAGAAATGACTACCTAAGTAAAAGGAGAGAGGCAGAGAGAGATTATGAGAGGGACATCACCAGGAAGGCTAAAGAAAATCCCAAGCTTTTCCACAGCTTTATCAGAGGAAAACTGAAGGTAAAAGAACAGGTTTTAAGGCTAAAGAGAGCGGATGGAAGCATCACTGAGACGGACGAAGAGATCTGCAAAGAATTGAACAAGGAGTTTCAGTCAGTATTTACAGTAGAAAATACCCCACCCCCTCAGATTGCAGTGATAGAAGCTCAAGGGCCGGTACTAGAGAACATCAACCTTACAGCCACAGAGGTATGCAAAGCGCTGATGGATTTAGATGTTCATAAAGCTACAGGTCCTGATGACATATCCCCTCATGTGCTTAAAAAATGCGCAAACACAATATCAGTGGCACTAAGTATCATATTTAAGGAGTCACTGGAGTCGGGGGAGATTCCAAGATGCTGGAAACAAGCAAATGTGATACCTATCTTCAAAAAGGGAAGGAGGGATACGGCTCTGAACTATAGACCAGTTTCCTTGACCAGCATAGTTTGCAAACTTATGGAGAAACTACTAAGGAAACATATCTCTCTTCACTTGGAATCCTTCAACTTTTTGTCAGTGAGGCAACATGGCTTCAGAGAAGGAAGATCAACAGTAACAAACTTATTAGAATTTTATGATGAGGTAAGCCAAATCTTACAGGAAAGAGAGGGCTGGGCAGATTGCATATTCCTAGACTTCCAGAAAGCGTTTGACACTGTTCCACATGGGAGACTTATTAGGAAGCTGCAATCAATGGCTAGAATAGGTGGAAATGTCTTGGAATGGATAAAAACTTACTTAGAAGGAAGGGAACAGAGGGTTAGAGTAAGACACTCAGTGTCTGAATGGAGAAGAGTTAGTAGTGGAGTTCCACAGGGTTCAGTTTTAGGGCCACTTTTGTTCCTTGTATATGTAAATGACCTACCAGAGTCTGTAAATTCATTCATGAATATGTTTGCAGATGATGCAAAGATTGTGAAGAGAGTAAAAAACGAGAACAATGGTAGAGAACTTCAGGAGGATCTAAATAATCTGCATGAGTGGTCAGAAAAGTGGCTAATGAAATTCAATACCTCAAAATGTAAGGTAATGAGAATGGGTACAAGTGCAAGAAGGCCCAAGCTTGACTACTCGGTGGCTGGAGTACAACTTCAAGAGACAGAAAATGAGAGAGATCTAGGAGTAAACATACTGGCAGATTTGTCTCCAGAAATACATATAAATGGCGTAGTAAGGGCAGCATATGCATTCTTATCAAACGTAAGGGTAGCCTTCAGGCACATGGACAAGGAAATGTTCAGAAATATTTATGTAACCTATGTGAGGCCAAAACTCGAATATGCAGCCCCCTTTTGGAATCCGCACTTGAAAAAGCACATAGCTAAGCTTGAAAAAGTTCAAAGACATGCCACGAAACTGGTGCCAGAAATACGCAATCTCGGTTATGATGAGAGGCTGAGGGAATTAGACTTGCCATCACTCGAAGCTAGAAGAGTAAGGGGGGATATGGTGACAGTCTTTAAATTCCTTCATGGTTATGATAGAGTGGATAGGGATCGATATTTCGATATGGCTGGCTCTAGAACTAGAGGTCATAGTTTGAAGCTTCGGAAGAAAACTTGTTTGCAGGATGTAAGGAAATACTTTTTCAGTGTAAGAGTAGTTGATAATTGGAATTCGCTAAGCGAGGAGGTAGTTAATGCTATCTCAATCCATAGTTTTAAGGACAGGTATGATAAGTATCACTAAGTCTAAAAATGGAACCGATCAGGAGACGGGAAGATACGAGCTTTGGGCTCTTTCCCGTAAACACAATTAGGTAATCACAATTAAGTAATCACACACACACACACACACACACACACTTAAAGTGGAGCGACATGTGTGTACAATCCCACCCATAAGAGGATATCCTCTAGTTCAGTTGCCCATAGTGTAATGGTTTTTATTAAAGATTGTTTTAGCAAATGTTTTTTTTTTATATTTTCTCCATATTTCATCCTTTGGAACTGGCGTTTCTCTAGGTATGAATTAACAAAATGACTTATGTACTTAGTATGTGTTGATCTGTGATTTTTTGAAAAGCTCCTGAAATGCCCAATTTGACGAGTCTTTTCATAACTAAGTTTTAGACCAATACTTTAATCATCTAGATTTGAGAACAATTTAGCTCAATTTTAATATTTGGTATGCAACATTTGTTCATTCTATGCTACCTGTTGCAAAATATATATGAAAATTATATGATGTTTGTGTGGGATAAACCTCTTACCTGTAAGCAGTCTTTGTATTGTACATTAGCTGTTTACATGTACAGCACAATGTCATAGTATTTTGACAAAGGGGCTGGCCACAACTCCATAACTTGTCTCTCTTATGGTTGAACGCCCCCTCTGAACTCTTTGTGTATTGCAAACACTTGTATATCTGCAGGAAAGATGACGAAATGTGGTTAGATATCGAGTTTGCCTTTCACACTTCATATACATTTATTTTATTATTTTTTTTTGTGTGGAGTTGCTTCTCTTAATCATGTGTTCTCAATTTATTCGCTACCAATATATTTATGATTAAATGTTTTGTCGTTTGTCTTATCAAACTTTATTTACAGAATTAGCTCTGAAAGCTCAAAATTTGAGTGTCTTTATTTAGCACTTCTTTCAAAATTCGAAAATTATCAATGACTAAGCAAGGATTGAGTAATATTTCACAAAATTGTTGCCATGATTGCAACAACAACATTGCAATGGCATTCTGACATGGGCAATGGATTCCAATTAGTTCCTTATTTCTGCATGTCAATTAGCATCCATTAGTAATTGCGTGTATAAATAGGTTCATGTGTTTGCCCTCATTAAGCAAATTGCTATTCTCACGGGTCCCTTGAACTCCCAATGTTTATTGAAGAGGAAAGTGGAAAACTTGTTTTACAAGTGTTATTTCCTGACCTTTCACCTTCAAACTTTTGCACTTTTTAATGCTTGTGTGAAAAAAATGGACCATTGTGTTTCGTATGATCGACTATATCAGTTCGACAGACTTAATTTATGCTCGAAATTTCTTTTTTTTACATTGATTTGCATTTATTAATTCTGTTGACGTCCTGGTTATGGGATGGAGAATTGACCCTTATATGCCATATACCGTCATAGACAGTATAGGCACATACTTTAATATGTTGGTACTTGTCTCTTCACAATATGCTCGTTTTTTTTTTTTTTTACAGTTTTGAAGCTCATTTTTATATTTACTTGGTGACTTGGACGTTCAAACTGATATAGGGATTACCATAGCGCAAAAGAACATGATAATTTATACCCATTGCTGGCCAAGCACAAATTTGATGGCATAGCGTAAGTAGAAATCCTTTGAAAGTTATTCTTGAATATAAAATCTTTTGTTTTTTGACAAACATGCTGTGAAATCATGTGAAAACTATAAAACATCGGCAGTGCGACCTCATAGTAAAATCCATAACTATTGTTCTTTTTGTAAAGATTATATTCCAGTAAAAAAGAGCCACTATAACAAACTCTTAACAACATATGAAATTGTTCTTGTAGTTTAAGTCATATTCCTTATTTTTTTTTATGAATGTGACACAGGGACTAACCAAAACAAATTGCTCTCATCGGGCCCGGGCATCAAGAAAACACAAAATTGAGAGAAGCAGAGATGGGGAGTGTTGTGACTTGTTATGCATTCACTAACGTATTCATATGGGGTCGTTATATTCTTGTTGATTTTGCTCAATACTTTTCCGACAGATGACTTTATGACACCATCTCTCTTCTCGATACTGGTTTGGGATCTTCACTGTGATGAGCTGGCTTACTCCCCCAATCGCACGGCTTTCTAATTGTTATGATAGTAATTTTGAATATCATTACCATAGTGTTTGTGTGTAAATCGTGGTCACCGTGGCTGTGTGGTAGCTCATGCAACTTTGATTCGAAAGGGAGTCGGCTCGAGACACGCCACGGTCTGAGGCTAGAAAGGGCATGCTTGAGTTAATGGTCACACCCTGTCAACCAAAGTCCTTCGAAAGTTGGCACCGATTTAGGCCTCACTAAGAAAAGTGAGTCTATGACGTAAAGCTGAATTAGTAAGTGTTTGTGCGCAAATCGTTCAAGTCTCAGATGCCACAAATTTCATTTGTTATGATACTGTTAATAATCATTTTACGGTTATTATTCAAGATTTTTCATCACATTCGTCAGAAATTCCCCAAATGTCATCAATAGAATATAATGCCCTTAATCGCTTTTCTTTTGATTATCATCCTCAAAGTGTATAATTTTCCCACACATAGTTATATTGATTCTTGCGTCATTTAATTTATGTGTAATGAAGGTTTTGAGATGATTTTAATAGTAAAATTAGTTTTGTCCCCTTAATTACTTACCAAATGTGTTTTTATAATATTCCATTCCTATAGTTGCACACACACATACACGCTGACACATGTCCAAAAACACAGACATACATACATGCGTATTATTAACATTACTATGCCAATATAAATACTTTTAACAGTATTGTTTTTAATTGAGGGACGTTTACTGTATATTACTACACAGTGCTCATATTTATCTTCAGTATACTTTATATTTTTTCATATTACTTTTTCATACAAAAAAACAGGTTTTCCTGATAATTCACTTATGGAAAGAACCATTAAAGGTCAAGTTCTAAGCTCCATGTTATCGGAATTCGATCATTTGGCACCCCTGTTTTGGTGTTGCTACTTTTATTGCTAATCTGTTTTGGCGTTGCAATTTTGGCAATAAGCCGTTTTGGCTAGGTAATGTTAGGCTAAGTTAGTATTAATTTGCCTCTTTTTTATTTAGCATAGGTACCATTCAAGTCGCCTAAAGGCCCACAACAGAACGGAGGCGTCAAAATTACTGAAGGTATTAGGATGCAACTAGGACTGGTCCAGACAGTTCCAGGCTGAGTCTTCGTTCAGGATGGTTCTTTCCTCATGCCTACATCGACACTTAATATTCTGGCATATTCATTACACATCTCTTGCTATTCCATTACATTTGACAAGTCACAACATTCCGCAAATCTGTCTCTTTTACTCTCTTTTTCATCACATTTGTTATTATTATAGAAGGCTCTCAGCTAATGGCCCCCAGTACCCGGTATAGTGGGTTGCGAAGAATCTCTGGGAATCGTGTTGACTCCACCATTGGCTTGAGGGCAGACACGCCTGGTGGTAGTAATGGTTCTGTTCTTAACCTTGCATCCCCCAATAGATCTGCTTCTTTCACTCTTCACTATTCTAACATTCGTGGGCTGAACTCTAATCTTTCTTCAGTGGAACAGCAACTGGGCACTTTCCTCCCTAACCTCCTCCTCCTATCTGAAACCCAGCTGTCTATACATGCTTCCACTGACCCATTCCAAATCTATCACTATAATCTGCATACTCATTTTCGTTCCAGAGGTGGGGTCTGTGCATACTGCAACACTAACACTCCTACTGCGATGCTCATGGACCTTGAATCTCCTGACTTTGATGTTCTCTGGCTAAAAGTCTATCTCTCCGCTACCACTCTCTTCCTTAGCTTTTGCTACTGTTCTCCAAACTCTACCGAGTTTGTGTCTTTCTTTGAATATCTATCCTTGTGCCATGAGTTCTTGCTATCTCCTCATCCACATGCCAAAGTTCTCTACATTGGAGACTTCAATGTACACCACAGTGAGTGGCTTTATTCTTCTCACACTGATGTGGGAGGAAGTGATGCCCTTGCTTTCTCTAATACTCACGATCTGGAGCAAACTATCAAACATCCTCCTCATGTTCCTGATCGTCACGAACATGCTGCAAACACTCTTGACCTATTTTTTACTTCCAACCTTTCAAACTACTCTTATTCGGTGCTTTCCCCTCTTGATAAACCTGACCACTCTATGATCTCAGTCTCTTCCATTTTTGCTCCCCCACCACCAATCCCTCCTACTCAGTGCCGACTTTGGCACTTCGAGCGTACCTAACATGAAAATTTGCGTAACTTTCTCTTTGACTTCCCATGGGATGACTACTGCTTTCGGTCCCGCAACCCTGATCATGTAGCTCTAAAAGTTGCTGAAATCATGACCAAGGGAATGGAGCCGTACATCCCCTCTTCTACAAAAACTTTCTCTCCCCCTAAACCTTGGTTTGACCATGCCTGCTCCATGGCTATCCAGACTAGGAGTCAGGCTCACCGATCTTACCTAGCGTCTCCTTCTGATTTAACTCGCTCTGCTTTTATTATAGCTAGGAATCACTGTACTGCTCAGATTCGATGGTCTAAGGCTTCCTTTATTAGAAGGAAAGTTGATGACCTTAACTCCTCTCCCACTGACAAATACTTCTGGTCCTTAGCCAAAAACCTCTCCAAAAGCTTCTGTAACTCAAGCCTTCCCCATCTCATTCATTCTGATGGTTCTATAGCTTGCTCTCCCATTGACAAAGCGACTTTCTTTGGCTCTCATTTTTCAGCCAATTCTTATATCAAAGATTCCAATACACCTGTTCCTCAGTTTTTTCCCCTCTCTAAACCTATGCCCTCCCTTATCCTTTCTTCACACAAAGTTCATAAGGTTCTTCGCTCGCTACAGACGAACAAGGCATCTGTTCTGATGGTATCCCTGCATGGTTCCTTAAGGAGTTTGCAGGTGAACTGGCTCCCGTTCTTTGCCGTCTTTTTCACCTCATTCTGTCAACCAGTATCTATCCTTCATCTTGGAAGCATGCTCTAGTTCAACCTGTTCCTAAGAAGGGTGACCGCTCTATTCCTTCTAACTACCGACCTATTGCTCTAACCTCCGCTATTGTTAAAGTTTTCGAAACTTTGCTCAATGCTCACTTCTTGAAACGCCTTGAATCTAACTCACTTATCTCCGATCATCAGTACGGCTTCCGCAAGGCAACAGACACTGGTGATCTCCTGTCCTATCTTACTCATGTATGGTCAGCTTCTCTGAGGAACTATGGGGAATTCTTTGTCGTCGATCTTGATATCTCTGAGGCTTTTGACAGAATCTGGCACAAGGCTCTATTGGCCAAACTCCCTGCCTGTGGCTTTACCCCTTCTTTCTGTTCTCTGATTTCCAGTTTTCTTACTGACCATTCTATATCTGTAGTTGTTGATGGCGCGACATCTAGCCTTTCTCTGTTACCAGTGGTGTTCCACAGGGCTCTGTTCTTTCACCTACTCTCTTCCTTCTCTTTATCAATGACCTTCTACAATCCCCATCTTCCTCTCTTCTTCATGCCTTTGCTGATGATTCTACCCTTCACCTTTCCTCTGCCTTTTCTTCAAGACCTTCATCTGTTACTCATAATCAATCTCGTATCACTCTTTCTCCTACTCTTAACTCCGATTTGCAGAGAGTATCTGAATGGGGCACTCAAAATTTAGTTAAATTCAATGCCTCCAAGACACAGTTTCTGGCTATCTCTTTATCTTCTTCTCCTGATAACCCTATTGTCTTCGAAACTAATGAAATTTACTCTCTTAACTCTATCAACATATTAGGAATCCATATAGCCTCTAACTTGTCTTGGAGAAATCACATAATCCAAATTTATAAATTTTAATCTAAAAAATTGGGGGTTTTGTTTCGTTTTCGTCATTACTTTTCCTCATTGCAGTTACTTAAAATTTACAAAGGTCTTATTCACCCCTGCTTAGAATACTGCTCACACATATGGGGTCCTTCTTCCTTTACTTATCTTCTTGATAGGGTTGAATCTAAGGCAGTCAGACTCATTAATGATCCTTCTCTTACTTCTAACCTGGATTCTCTCTCTCTTTGCCGTAAGGTATCTTTCCTTTCGCTTTTCTATCGCTACTACTTCCATCGCTGCTCTGATGAATTGGCGAGTTGCATCCCTCCTCCACTGCCGAGGCCGCGTAACACTCGCCAAGCGGCCTCATCTCATAGGTACTGTGTGGAGATTTGTAGCTCGCGGATTGGTCAGTGCAATGACTGCTTCTTCCCATCTACCTCCAGACTCTGGAACTCTCTTCCTCCTTCTGTCTTTCCTAATTATTATGACCTTTCATCCTTCAAAAAGCAGATCTATTTTCATCTCAGAGCCTAGTCCTTCATATCTCTGGGTTCTCTGTACTTTGACTGTTTTTTTTCTGTCTGTCGTTTTCCTTTGTGCAGCATTGCCTCATCTCTGCCTTGCCCTTAATCTTTTTTTTTCCTTCATCTTGGTATTTTCTCGTGCCCGGACCTTTATTGATGAGGGCAGTTTCTGCCTGTCCCGGTGTCACACTCTTAAAGAAAAAAAAAGACTCCTATGTTACAGGGAATTGTTTTTCTTTTACTTCCTCCATTACGGCATACAGTACAGGAAATCCTTTATGAGAACATTGCTCTTAAATCTTATTAATTTTCGAAGAAGGTCCACAGCGACTTGGAAAATGCTGAAAATTCTTGGCAGATATCAAGACCTCTAAATTCCCCCAAAAGAGAAATGAAGACGAATAGGGCCTTTTCATGACTATTGTTGTATTTATTAGATATTATTTTTTGAAAATGGATGTCGCGGTAGCTCTGTATTAGAGCGTGCAAGTTGGTAAGTAACGAGCTAAACATTTTTGAGTTTGATCCCTCCCCCAGAGTAATAGGAAGGACTTTCACCTTCAGTGCTACAGTTCTAACCAATCTGTGTTCACAGTCCTCCGACTGGAGAATAAATCCGACGCCTAAACATAAAAAAAAAAAAATCCTTCACTTTGCAGGCTGCATTGTCATGATGCAACTAATTTTTGTTTTATTGTACTGGAATATAGTTAATGAAAAAAAAACGATATTTGGTAATATGGTAATATGACATGTATTTCCTGCCAAATTCTCATTGAATTGTAGCAACTCGCTTGCTGGTGTCATATGTTTGTGGGATAAATTTAATGTTTACTTGAGGATGGAGCCCGTTCAGCTTGGTACCAGCGTAAAGACCTGAAGCATATCCCCCTCTCTCTATTAAAGTTATCTTATGGTAGTGTGAAATCAATTTCACGTTACTTTAACCTTACCTAACCTTAACTGCTCCCAGGATTAATTTGAAATAGAATATTCCATCTACCGGTTATTTGAACACGGATATGCGGTGAAGTAGAGGTTATCAGAGTATAAAGTGATCCAAATGCCAGATAAATTTACATTCTTGGTGTCAGAATGGGCATCCAGCAGTAAAACGCTGGATCACAATGAAATACTAGTCTCCGAGATGCTTATTGGAAATTACTGATAAAGATGAAAATAGTAATAGTTATAAAAAATAGATTGAGATCAAGGGATTATCTTTTTATGATGGAGGATCCATACGTAATTGAAATAACCTGAACGGACTGAAAACTTTTTTACATATGAAAAATCCTAGACAATAAAGTTAGGTGACAATAGTCGGTCGAAAGAGATAAAATGTATTAAATAAGCAAGAACCATTGAAAGGAAAGTAGTTGAAGAATATATATGCAGGGTGGCTGGATTTACACTATGTCGTTATTATTAAATAGCTTTCCTTCCAAAGGTACCGAAAATTTTTTACAACTTCCATGGAAAAGTTAATCCTACATCCGAATGCTTCCGTAAGCAAAAATGGTTTTACTAAAAAATGTTTCAAGGTGGCTGGATAGGCATTATTTCAATATTATTAATATATGTTTTCCTCTTTTTCTTTCCTTTGAAATATATCGACAAATATTTCTTTCAACAGTACAGGACCCATGAAGATTATTGCTACACCCAAATGTTTTTGTAAACAAGATTTTTATTTGAAAACAATGATTTTGTTATTCATTTTTTTCTAAGATAATTCCATAATCAAAAATTTGCTTGGATTTAATAATCTGACAATTCTTTTCATTTTTTGCTCGAGCTGTGTAATCGTTTTTAAAGTTTCTTTCCTCGTCATCTATTGTGTTGAAAAAACATCCGTGTTAATTATATTCATAGCCAAACAATCAAGAAATTCTCCATTATAGAATTATAAATATTTACATTTGGAAAATGTAAATTCTTATTATAATTTTGGAAGCCGTTATTTTGAGTATTTTTTTCCTATTTATGTTTCTTCGATAGTAATTATAACTTTAGATTGTGACAGTAATTTCCTTTTTTTTTTTTACCGATTGCATATGTTGTATGACGTATATGACTCATGTATAATATTTAAAATGAGCAGTTTTTGTCTTCTATTTTTGAAGAAAAAAAATTCATTATTAAAAAAAAAGCTATTCCTCTAATTTTATTTAGAGTTTGTATGTCATTAAGAAATATGTATTTCGTCCCTAGAATGTAGAAATAAATCCATATTTTTCTGGAAAATCTGCAAAAATCCTTTGTCTTCCTTGGAATCCATCTGGAAAACATTCATTCATCGGCACCGATAACATGTAAAGTTGTCATGAATTAGAGATGTTTAGCATCGTCACCGTTTTCGGGTTGTCATAAAGTTTTCTCTCTGGCAGAAAGTAGAATCCTTTTTAGTCCAATTCTATTAATGGCACCTTTTATATCTATGGAAGGAAGAAATAAGAGGACATGGGAATAATGCCTTCCTCCATATGTTCCTTCCTGAATATGTGCCGATATTTTCTAGTTTCTCCTTTATATTGATTTCATTATATTATTAGGGATAAAATTTGTATTAAGCATTTCTAAGCTAGAACCTTTTGTTTGCATGGCATCGACCAACCGTAAATGAAATGAACGTTTACTACTATTAATATTTTTTTTTCCTTCTGTGATATAAGCTTGGATGCCTCATAATATATAGGGAGATAAATATATCACAAACATTGTAATATTCTATTGACTAACATACACCCCCATTTTCCTATTCTTGAAAATAATTTACAATTAAACTCTTTTCTAATCAAGGTATTTATGGAACAAATACACCACAATATCAAGTATGAGAATTTTAATGGATATTGGTTGCAAACTTTCCCTGTGGGTGACCAAAACAGGGCGCAGGGGGTAAATGTGGCCACCCTTTATCCCAAAGACTCTGAGAGGAGTATTTCAAGTGATATATATATATATATATATATATATATATATATATATATATATATATATATATATATATATATATATATATATATATATATATATATATATATATATATATATATATATATATATATATATATATGTATATATATATATATATATATATATATATATATATATATATATATATATATATATATATATATATATATATATATATATATATATATATATATATATATATATATATATATGTATATATATATATATATATATATATATATATATATATATATATATATATATATATATATATATATATATATATATATATATATATATATATATATATATATATATATATATATATATATATATATATATATATATATATATATATATATATATATATATATATATATATATATATATATATATATATATATATATATATATATATGTATATATATATATATATATATATATATATATATATATATATATATATATATATATATATATATATATATATATATATATATATATATATATATATATATATATATATATATATATATATATATATATATATATATATATATATATATATATATATATATATATATATATATATATATATATATATATATATATATATATATATATATATATATATATATATATATATATATATATATATATATATATATATATATATATATATATACTTGTGTGTGTGTGTGCGCGTGCGTGATTGCGTGCATGAGTACGTGCGTACGTGTGTATGTATTTTTTTCCATTTATAAATTTCCTATTTCCCATTGTATAAGTGTTTTGCCTTTTGCTTTAGCAAAGGGCAAAGCACATACACACACACGTGCACACACACACACACTCACACACACACACACACATACTCACACGCACACAGACACACACACACACACACTCACACACACACACACACACACACACACACACAAACACGCACACAAGGATTATTTATATATGACCATAGTTGGAGTAATATTCATCTAAATTCATCTAAATTACACTGCACGACATTTTGACATGAGCAATGGATTGCAATTACTACCTCATTTCTCCATGTCAATTAGCATCCATTAGTAATTACCTGAGTAATGAGGCTCCTGTTGTTACCCTAATTACCCAAATTGCAACTCTCACATTTCTCTTGACAGTCCAATGTTTATTGGAGGAGAAATTGGAAACCTTGCTTTGCAAGTG
The DNA here is from genome assembly GCA_037179515.1 of Halocaridina rubra. Taxonomy (NCBI): domain Eukaryota; kingdom Metazoa; phylum Arthropoda; class Malacostraca; order Decapoda; family Atyidae; genus Halocaridina; species Halocaridina rubra. Next base: position 36,267 of record JAXCGZ010013789.1, on the reverse strand, counting down.
TTTTTTACTGACCTTTCGCATATAAGGTTCTGCTCATTTTGATGCTAGAGAGCTTATTTACAGTTTTAAGACTTGGTTACATGGTTAGAATCGTTCTGCTTGTTTAGATCTAGGTATCATTTTCTTCTGGCGAATGTGTGTGTTGTTACTCGGCCATACTTGCTGATAGATGCAATTGCGGTCATTTTACATGTATGTATGTCAGTTCATATTAGGATAAAGTACAAGTTTCTCATCTTTTATTGGCATATTTTTTTATTTTCATAAATAAACTGGGTTGACGACAATAACTGGGTACTCAAAGCGTGATTTTAGATTTACTTGAAGTAAGATGAAGCTACGAGAATCTTCATATATTGGGCTAGTCCCAAACCAGATAAAATGAAAAAAAAAATAGTTGTCTGAAAGCACATTCACTGTAAAACCTTGGTCGAATGTCAAATACTGGGTCCTTTGGCACTATTGAGAATCAGTTTCCACTCTTAAAATTGGGAAAAGCTGTTCTTAAAAAGAGATTAAGATTTTATTATATGCAATGACCGCAATCCCCCTAACACAGTTAAGATGAAATAAACATAATATGGTGAGTTGGAAAGAATATATATATTTTTTCTTAGTCTAATTGTAATAATTACTGTAATAACCTGAGCTTGTGTAGAACACCCTTTTCCAGCAACAACTAGACAATAAAAGTTTATAGAAAATAGACAAAGGCATGAGTGGCAATAAATGAAATAAATTATAGACTCAAAAAGAAACATCATATTGAAAGATTGTTAGAAGCTAGCTAAATATCAGCAATTTCATTAGTAATAAATAACATATACTTCCGTTTTTTTCTTTATTTTTATTTTGTCTTGAAAGGTTTAGACGAGTTAATCTAGCCCCAGCCATATATCTAAAAAATTTTAGACTCCAAGATTTTTTTTTTTTACCAGTGTGATCTTTTTGAAAGAGTGTGTGTGTGCTCTTTCCTCTTTTTCTTATAAGATATTCCAATTAAATTTGGTTTCTTATAATCATTTTTCTTCTCAGTCTGACTGTCAGTATCAATGTTTTTTTTTTCATAGTCTGTGTCATTTTTAATCTGTTATTCTCACTTCTAATTATCTTACTTTGTCTGCTCTTGGTGTTATAAAATATGCAAACGTAACATCTATTCGCGATTTTCAATAACCATCTTTTGAAAAAGTGATGTAAACTTTTAACTTGTATTCATGCTGCAAACTAACTTTCGTTTATACCTTTTAACTGTATCAATATCATTTCATTTTCTGTATGAGTTTTCCGATAGTAAGTACGACAGCATTTACAGCATTTAATTGAGATATTGTCTTGGTTCTTCTTAATAGATATCCATAAATGTAAGACGCATACGAAAATTGTTTGCTGCTATTTAATGAGCAGATTTTGTTAAACGTATTTAGAATAAAAAGTCAGGATTTTTCAATACCTAAAAATAAAAAAATAAAAATTCCAACATATATTTTCTTCCTGCAATTCAAAAAACCTAAGTTTTTGCATGTAGTATTCACAGAAACTTCCATTTTTTCTGCGATACCTGAAAAAAAAGATTTCTTGAGCTTTCCCTGATTCCCTTTGGAAAACTTTCGTTTCCAATTACCAAAACAGAAATGGACCATTGGGGCCGATAACACGTAAAATTGACTGGAAATTGAAACTTTGGCATCATCACCGTTTTCGGGTTGTCATAACAACGTTAACCTCTTAGTGGAAAGTTGAAGTTTCTAATTCAATTATATTATTGGCAATTTTTAAAATACCTTCCTTCTTATGTTTCGGTCTAAGTATGTGGCAATTTTTCTTTTGTTTATTCATTTTATTTTGCCTATATTATTTTCTTTTTGCCTAATGAGGTTAAAATTTGATATTTTGGCTTTCCAGTCTTTCCACATTTTCGCCTTTATTGCACCATCTAATCCAAACAGGTATGAGGTTAGCAAGGGCATGCACTCAGGTTGACGATTACATCTGCCAAAGCAAGTCCTTCGCAAGAAGGCAGTCGTCCTAGTCCTTGGTAGAAAAAGGGAGTCCGTGACGTAAAACCGGATCATCACCATCACAGAAGGTAATGGCTATATTTTTTTTTCATTTTTTTGCATTCTGTGTTATTAACTGAGGCCACGATAGCTCAATGGTAGATTGCGCGAGTCGAGAAGCGAGCAACACCTGTTCAAACCCACCGGAGGATGCTAGGAAGGGTGCAAATTCTCTATTGAATGAAAGATCATACGTGCTAGGGAAGATAATTATAACCTGTTCTTGAACATTTTATCGTATTCAGCTACACAAAAAAATAAAAACAAAAGTAAATATAAATCTTATTACTAATTCGCCATATAAGGGCAAGTACACAGTGAGCTCAAGATTGAGAATATAAATTTAAATTTCTGTCCTGAATCTCCGAATATTAAAAAATGTGAATAAATGTGACGAATCTGAAGCATTCATCCCTAAATTGCATAGGATTAAGGGGGAATATTGTTTGATATGAGGCGATGCATCTTGTCAGATTAAGAAGGAAGGATGTTGGGTACAGATATAACAGAATGATAAGTGACGAGGCGAAGGGAAAAGTGCTCTAAATCAGATTATGGAAATAGACTTACCATAAACGAATAAATAAAATCTAGAGGCATAATGGATTAAATTACTGTGTATGGACTATTCATGGCAAATTAAAAATTGGATTGTTTACAATATATCAAAAGACAGTTGTTTATATATATATATATATATATATATATATATATATATATATATATATATATATATATATATATATATATATATATATATATATATATATATATATATATATGTGTGTGTGTGTGTGTGTGTGTGTGTGTGTGTGTGTGTGTGTGTGTGTGTATGTGTGTGTGTGTGTGTGTGTGTGTGTGTGTGTGCATTTAATATATGAAATTGGTGAAGCACTTTTATGTAAATTCTGTAATTACCCTGGAATGTGTTATTGCAGTTTTTTCATGTGGAGTTTGTCAAGCGCTTCATTTGTCACTAATAATTCCTATTCGACAGGGAGTGGACAGAGACAAGAATGAGCTGGGGATTTTAGGCTTGATTGCCCCTAAAGGTGCGTGATGAGCTCTCTCTCTCTCTCTCTCTCTCTCTCTCTCTCTCTCTCTCTCTCTCTCTCTCTCTCTCTCTCTCTCTCTCTCTCTCTCTCTCTCTCTCCTCTCTCTCTCTCTCTCTCTCTCTCTCTCTCTTATATTAGTTGGTATCACGAAGAAGATAATTTTTGTATCTATCTTCCGGGTAATTTTGGGTCTGCTAAGACTTTGTATTGGCATGGTATTTCGATCTTTAATTATTTGTTTGCTATATTTTTTTTCCTCCTTTTTTTATCTTGATTTTATTTTGACGTCTTGCGATAAGAGTTCCCTTTCCATTTTGTTTTACGTCTTGGTCCTTATTAAAAATGGCTTATTATATCTTGTTGGAAGATTTTATCAATCTAAATGTTTATTATATACTGAAATTCTTATACATAAAAATCTCTTGAACATTTTTCGCCAAGTAGAACAGAGCTCTCTAGGAAAATGTAGACAATAAAGAGTGAAATAGTGAGATATTAGTAATGAATGGAATAATATAAGGTGAAATGAATGTGATATAATGTTTCTTTAGTCTTTTCTATTTTTTATAGGATATTAAATAAACATAGAGACAAATGCTCAAAAATAGCTATAGAAATTGTATTGTCTATCATTAACACACCATTTATACAT
>JAXCGZ010013789.1:22500-27500 GCA_037179515.1 Halocaridina rubra | reverse complement strand
ATACATGTGTATTAGGAATATTACTATGCCAATATAAATACTTTTATCAGTATCGTTTTTAATTAAGGGACGTTTACTGTATATTACTACACAATGCTCATATTTATCTTCAGTATACTTTATATTTTTTTCATATTACTTCTTCATGCAAAAAACCAGGTTTTCATGATAATTCACTTATGTAAAGAACCATTTAAGGTCAAGTTCAAAGCTCCATGTTATCGGAATTCGATCATTTGGCACCCCTGTTTTGGTGTTGCTACTTTTATTGCTAATCTGTTTTGGCGTTGCCCTTTTGGCAATAAGCCGTCTTGGCTAGGTAATGTTAGGCTAAGTTAGTATTAATTTGCCTATTTTTTATTTAGTATAGGTACCAATCAAGTCGCCAAATGGCCCACAACAGAACGGAGGCGTCAAAATTACTGAAGGTATTAGGATGCAACTAGGACTGGTCCAGACAGTTCCAGGCTGAGTCTTCGTTCAGGATGGTTCTTTCCTCATGCCTACATCTACACTTAATATTCTGGCATATTCATTACACATCTCTTGCTATTCCATTACATTTGACAAGTCACATTCCGCACATCTGTCTCTTTTACTTTCTTTTTCATCACATTTGTTATTATTTATGGAAGGCTCACAACTAATGGCCCCCAGTACCCGGCATAGTGGGGTGCAAAGAATCTCCGGGAATCGTGTTGACTCCACCATTGGCTTGAGGGCAGACACGCCTGGTGGTAGTAATGGTTCTGCTCTTAACCTTGCACCTCCCAATAGATCTGCTTCTTTCCCTCTCACTATTCTAACATTTGTGGGCTGAACTCTAATCATTCTTCAGTGGAACAGCAACTGGGCAATTTCCTCCCTAACCTCCTCCTCCTATCTGAAACCCAGCTGTCTATACATGCTTCCACTGACCCATTCCAAATCTCTCACTATAATCTGCATACTCGTTTTCGTTCCAGAGGTGGGGTCTGAGCTTACTGCAATACTAACACTCCTACTGCCAGGCTCATGGACCTTGAATCTCCTGACTTTGATGTCCTCTGGCTAAAAGTCTATCTCTCCGCTATCACTCTCTTCCTTTGCTTTTGCTACTGTTCTCCAAACTCCACAGAGTTTGTGTCTTTCTTTGAATATCTATCCTCGTGCCATGAGTCCTTGCTATCTCCTCATCCACATGCCGAAGTTCTCTACATTGGAGACTTCAATGTACACCAAAGTGAGTGGCTTCATTCTTCTCACACTGATGTGGGAGGAAGTGATGCCCTTGCTTTCTCTATTACTCACGATCTGGAGCAAATTATCAAACATCCTACTCGTGTTCCTGATCGTCACGAACATGCTGCAAACACTCTTGACCTATTTTTAACTTCTAACCCTTCAAACTACTCTTATTCTTTGCTTTCCCCTCTTGGTAAATCTGACCATTCTATGATCTCAGTCTCTTCCATTTTTGCTCCCCCACCACCAATCCCTCCTACTCAGTGCCTCGTTTGGAACTTTTAGCGTACCCAACATGCAAATTTGACCAACTTTCTCTTTGACTTCCCATGGGTTGACTACTGCTTTCAGTCCCGCAACCCTGATCAGGTAGCTCTAAAAGTTGCTGAGATCATGACCACGGGAATTGAGCCGTACATCCCCTCTTCTACAAAAACTTTCTCTCCTCCTAAACCTTGGTTTGACCGTGCCTGCTCCATGGCTATCCAGACTAGGAATCAAGCTCACCAATCTTACCTAGCTTCTCCTTCTGAATTAACTTGCTCTGCTTTTATTATAGCTAGGAATCGCTGTACTGCTCAGATTCGAAGGTCTAAGGCTTCCTTTATAAGAAGGAAAGTTGATGACCTTAACTCCTCTCCCACTGACAAATACTTCTGGTCCCTAGCCAAAAACCTCTCCAAAAACTTCTGTAACTCAAGCCTTCCCCCTCTCATTCTTTCTGATGGTTCTATAGCTTGCTCTCCCACTGACAAAGCCACTTTCTTTGGCTCTCATTTTTCTGCCAATTCTTCTATCAACGATTCCATACCACCTGTTCCTCAGTCTTTTCCCCTCTCTAATCCTATGCCCTCCCTTATCCTTTCTTCACACAAAGTTCATAAGGTTCTTCGCTCGCTACAGACGAACAAGGCATGTGTTCCGATGGTATCCTTTCAAGGTTCCTTAAGGAGTTTGCAAATGAACTGGCTCCCATGCTTTGCCGTCTTTTTCAGCTCATTCTGTCAACCAGTATCTATCCTTCAACTTGGAAGCATGCTCTAGTTTAACCTGTTCCTAAGAAGGGTGACCGCTCTATTCCTTCTAACTACCGGCCTATTGCCCTAACCTCCGCTATTGCTAAAGTTTTCGAAACTTTGCTCATTGCTCACTTCTTGAAACGCCTTGAATCTAACTCAATTATCTCCGATCACCAGTACGGCTTCCGCAAGGCAAGATCCACTGGTGATCTCCTGTCCTAGCTTAATCATGTATGGTCATCTACTCTGAGGAACTGTGGGGAATCCTTTGTCGTCGCTCTTGATATCTCTTAGGCTTTTGACAGAGTCTGGCACAAGGCTCTATTGGCCAAACTCCCTGCCTATGGCTTTAACCCTTCTTTCTGTTCTCTGAATTCCAGTTTTCTTACTGACCGTTCTATATCTGTAGTTGTTGATGGCGCGACATCTAGCCCTTTCTCTGTTACCAGTGGTCTTCCACATGACTCTGTTCTTTCACAAACTATCTTCCTTCTCTTCATCAATGATCTTCTACAATCCCCATCTTCCTCTCTTCTTCATGCCTTTGCTGATGATTCTACTCTTCACCTTTCCTCTGCCTTTTCTTCATAACCTTCATCTGTTGCTCATAATCAATCTCATATCACTCTTTCTTCTACTCTTGACTCCGACTTGCAGAGAGTATCTGAATGGGGCACTCAAAATTTAGTTAAATTCAATGCCTCCAAGACACAGTTTCTGGCTAGCTCTTTATCTTCTTCTCCTCCTGATAACCCTATTGTCTTCGAAACTATATGAAATTTACCCTCTTAATCTATTAACATATTAGGAATCCATATAGCCTCAAAGTTGTCTTGGAGGAATCACATAATCCAAATTTCTATATCTTCATCCAAAAAATGGTGGGTTTTGTTTCGTTTTCGCCATTACTTTTCCTAATTGCAGTTACTTAAAATTTACAAAGGTCTTATCCGCCCCTGCTTAGAATACTACTCACACATCTGGGGTGCTTCTTCCTTTACTTATCTTCTTGATAGGGTTGAATCTAAGGCAGTCAGACTCATTAATGATCCTTCTCTTACTTCTAACCTGGATTCTCTCTCTCTTTGCCATAAGGTATCTTCCCTTTCGCTTTTCTATTGCTACTTCTTCCATCGCTGCTCTGATGAGTTGGTGAGTTGCATCCCTCCTCCACTGCCGAGGCCGCGTAACACTCGCCAAGCGGCCTCATCTCATAGGTACTGTGTGGAGATTTGTAGCTCGCGGATTGGTCGGTGCAGCGACTGCTTCTTCCCATCTACCTCCAGACTCTGGAACTCTCTTCCTCCTTCTGTCTTTCCTAGTTCTTATGACCTTTCATCCTTCAAAAAGCAGATCTATTTTCATCTCAGAGCCTAGTCCTCCATATCTCTGGGTTCTTTGTACTTTGACTGTTTGTTTCTGTCTGTCGTTTTCCTTTGTGTGACATTACCTCATCTCTGCCTTGCCCTTAACCTTTGTCTTTTCCTTCATCTTGGTATTTTCTCGTGCCTGGACCTTTATTGATGAGGGAAGTTTCTGCCTGTCCCGGTGTCACACTCTTAATAAAAAAAAAATACTCCTATGTTACATAGAATTATTTTTCTTTTACTTCCTCCATTACGGCATACAGTACAGGAAATCCTTTATGAGAACATTGCTCATAAATCTTATTAATGTTCCAAGAAGGTCCAAAGCGACTTGGAAAATGCTGAAAATTCTTGGCAGATATCAAAACCTCTAAATTCCCCCAAAAGAGAAATGAAGACGAATAGGGCCTTTTCATGACTATTGTTGTATTTATTATATATTATTTTTTGAAAATGGATGTCGTGGTAGCTCTGTATTAGAGCGTGCAAGTTGGTAAGTAACGAGCCAAACATTTTCGAGTTTGATCCCTCCCCCAGAGTAATAGGAAGGACTTCCACCCTCAGTCCTCCAGTTCTAACCAATCTATGTCCACAGTCCTCCGACTGGAGAATAAATCCGACGCGTAAAAATAAAAAAAAAATCCTTCGCTTTGTAGGCTGTATTGCCATGATACGACTGATTTTTTTTTATTGTACTGGAATATAGTTAATGAAAAAAAAAACGATATTGGTAGTATGGTAAGATGACATGTATTTCCAGCCAAATTCTCATTGAATTGTAGCAACTCGCTTGCTGGTGTCATATATTTGTGGGATAATTTAATGTTTACTTGAGGATGAAGCCCGTTCAGCTTGGTACCAACGTAAAGACCTGAAGCATATCCTCCTCCTTCTATTAAAGTTATCTTATGGTAATGTGAAATCAATTTCATGTTACTTTAAACTTACCTAACCTTAATTGCTCCCAGGGTTAATTTGAAATAGAATATTCCATCTACCGGTTATTTGAATATGGATATGCGGTGAAGTAGAGGTTATCAGAGTATAAACTGATCCAAATGCCAGATAAATTTACATTCTTGGTGTCAGAATGGGCAGCCAGCAGTACAACGCTGGATCACAATGAAATACTAGTCTCCGAGATGCTTGTTGGAAATTACTGATAAAGATGAAAATAGTAATAGTTATAAAAAAATAGATTGAGATCAAGGGATTATTTTTTATGATGGAGGATCCATACGTAATTGAAATAACCTGAACGGAATGAAAACTCTTTTACATATGAAAAATCTCATATAATAAAGTTACGTGACAATAGTCGGTCGAAAGAGATAAAATGTATTAAATTAGCAAGAACCATTGAAAGGAAAGTAATTGAAGAATATACATG
>JAXCGZ010013789.1:10000-17500 GCA_037179515.1 Halocaridina rubra | reverse complement strand
TATTATTTTCTTTTTGCCTAATGAGGTTAAAATTTGATATTTTGGTTTTCCAGTCTTTCCACATTTTCGCCTTTATTGCACCATCTAATCCAAACAGGTATGAGGTTAGCAAGGGCATGCACTCAGGGTGACGATTACATCTGCCAAAGCAAGTCCTTCGCAAGAAGGCAGTCGTCCTAGTCCTTGGTAGAAAAGGGAGTCCGTGACGTAAAACCGGATCATCATCATCACAGAAGGTAATGGCTATATTTTTTTTCATTTTTTTGCATTCTGTGTTATTAACTGAGGCCACGATAGCTCAATGGTAGATTGCGCGAGTCGAGAAGCGAGCAACACCTGTTCAAACCCACCGGAGGATGCTAGGAAGGGTGCAAATGCTCTATTGAATGAAAGATCATACGTGCTAGGGAAGATAATTATAACCTGTTCTTGAACATTTTATCGTATTCAGCTACACAAAAAAATAAAAACAAAAGTAAATATAAATCTTATTTCTAATTCGCCATATAAGGAGCAAGTACACAGTGAGCTCAAGAATGAGAATATAAATTTAAATTTCTGTCCTGAATCTCCGAATATTAAAAAATGTGCATAAATGTGACGAATCTGAAGCATTCATCCCTAAATTGCATAGGATTAAGGGGGAATATTGTTTGATATGAGGCGATGCATCTTGTCAGATTAAGAAGGAAGGATGTTGGGTACAGATATAACAGAATGATAAGTGACGAGGCGAAGGGAAAAGTGCTCTAAATCAGATTATGGAAATAGACTTACCATAAACGAATAAATAAAATCTAGAGGCATAATGGATTAAATTACTGTGTATGGACTATTCATGGCAAATTAAAAATTGGATTGTTTACAATATATCAAAAGACAGTTGTTTATATATATATATATATATATATATATATATATATATATATATATATATATATATATATATATATATATATATATATATATATATATATATATATATATGTGTGTGTGTGTGTGTGTGTGTGTGTGTGTGCGTGTGTGTGTGTGTGTGTGTGTGTGTGTGTGTGTGTATGTGTGTGTGTGTGTGTGTGTGTGTGTGTGCATTTAATATATGAAATTGGTGAAGCACTTTTATGTAAATTCTGTAATTACCCTGGAATGTGTTATTGCAGTTTTTTCATGTGGAGTTTGTCAAGCGCTTCATTTGTCACTAATAATTCCTATTCGACAGGGAGTGGACAGAGACAAGAATGAGCTGGGGATTTTAGGCTTGATTGCCCCTAAAGGTGCGTGATGAGCTCTCTCTCTCTCTCTCTCTCTCTCTCTCTCTCTCTCTCTCTCTCTCTCTCTCTCTCTCTCTCTCTCTCTCTCTCTCTCTCTCTCTCTCTCTCTCTCTCTCTCTCTAGCCTGCTGGCTAGTACAGTGGTAACGCGCTGGCTTCGCATTCACGAGGTCGAAAGATCGGTCCCCGTCCAAGACCGAGAGTTTAAGCTGTTTACTGGCAGGAACTGCTGTGTTTGGACACCACAGTGGGGGGTTGGGGCTTGTCCCGGCTTACGAATACCCATTGTATTGTAATGGAAATAAAGTTTATTATTATTATTATTATTATTATTACTCTCTCTCCCTCTCTCTCTCTCTCTTATATTAGTTGGTATCACGAAGAAGATAATTTTTGTATCTATCTTCCGGGTAATTTTGGGTCTGCTAAGACTTTGTATTGGCATGGTATTTCGATCTTTAATTATTTGTTTGCTATATTTTTTTTCCTCCTTTTTTTATCTTGATTTTATTTTGACGTCTTGCGATAAGAGTTCCCTTTCCATTTTGTTTTACGTCTTGGTCCTTATTAAAAATGGCTTATTATATCTTGTTGGAAGATTTTATCAATCTAAATGTTTATTATATACTGAAATTCTTATACATAAAAATCTCTTGAACATTTTTCGCCAAGTAGAACAGAGCTCTCTAGGAAAATGTAGACAATAAAGAGTGAAATAGTGAGATATTAGTAATGAATGGAATAATATAAGGTGAAATGAATGTGATATAATGTTTCTTTAGTCTTTTCTATTTTTTATAGGATATTAAATAAACATAGAGACAAATGCTCAAAAATAGCTATAGAAATTGTATTGTCTATCATTAACACACCATTTATACATATTGTCTTTTTCAAGGGGCCGGGGTTTCTCAGTGGTAGACCGTACGAATCGGGAAGCGACTGATGCTTGTGTAAACCACCGTGGAGTATTGGAAAGAATACCTAGCCTTAATCCCCCACTTCCTATGTGGCCGTGTCCACCCCCATTTAGATGGGGCCTAAATGTGACACATAATGCGAAGCTTTAACTCATTACTTTATTTTATTTACTCATTTCGAGGATGTAAAAAAAAACTATGAACATATAAACCCTCGGCTTGATTACCTTCAGCAAGAACCGAATTTAATATCCCTTATTTACATAAAAAAATCCGTTCACTTTACATCGTTGTAAAATCTCCTATTGAAAAACCAACTTAAGCTAATCAATTCAGATTAACCTGGATGAGTTTTTCGATTAGTTTTTGGATGTTTTATCCTTTTCTGCATTTTCAGTATTTTGATATTTATGATCGATTTTTTTTTTGGCATATGCAAAATATTCAATTTTAATCTGTTCTTTTACAAGGAAAAAGTTTGCATAATTGCTAGAGCAATCGATCTTTTTTGGATTGTTATCACGGATGGCTCTAAGACCACCGTAGCGTAGTGGTAGCATGCTCGGTTCAGAAAGTGATGGACACGCGTTTCATGCCCACTGTGGGGAGCTAGAAAGACATTCAGCCTTCATTCCCCAGCTTCAGTTCGTCAGTGTCCATCCCCAGATGGGGCTTAATAGTTATATACAAAACGTAAAAAAAAAAAAAAATCTTTACTCTGGGAAAATGAGGGGTACTGTTCTGTGTTTCTAGCTATATCTTCAGGGTACACCAGAACTTGATAGAAGTTACGCAGCTAGTTGTGGGAAGGTATCTACGAACTTAGAGGTGGATATAAAAAGTTCCTCATTTCGAGTCTTTCTTATGAAAGTTAAAGCATAAAGATATTATTTGAAGTTTTAATAATTCTCTCAATGTCGGAATTTGCTGAGTGGGTGGTCTTCACCCATCGACTTCACAAAGTAAACGAGTTTCTGAAAAATTTAATTAAGATTGGTAAACTGCAGAGCAAGAGTCGGTAACCTATACCTAGAAGAGATAGATGATTAAATGTGTGTATGTGTGTGTGTTTGTGTGTTTGTGTGTGTGTGTGTGTGTGTGTGTGTGTGTGTGTGTGTGTGTGTGTGTGTGTGTGTGTGTGTGTGTGTGTGTGTATGCTTGTGTATATATGTGTGTGTGTGTGTGTAATATCGGATTTGGCTAAATTGTGATATATTGTTTAAAAAGAATACTGAAATTCTCTTTTTTGGTAGAAATTTGCCCAGTATAGAATGGTTGCGCTGTTACAACTTAATTGGGAAAATGAATACTGAGTTTTTTTTTGCTAAGTGGCATAAAATAGCGAAGAATATTTATTTTATTAAGCAAGGAATTTGCTAGATAATGAAGAAACTCTGTTGAAAGGAATTATATATATGTATATATATATATATATATATATATATATATATATATATATATATATATATATATATATATATATATATATATATATATATATATATATATATATATATATATTTATATATATATATATATATATATATATATATATATATATATATATATATATATATATATATATATATATATATATATATATATATATATATATATATATATATATATATATATATATATATATATATGTATGTATATATATATATATATATATATATATATATATATATATATATATATATATATATATATATATATATATATATATATATATATATATATATATATATATATATATATATATATATATATATGTATATATATATATATGTATATATATATATATATATATATATATATATATATATATATATATATATATATATATATATATATATATATATATATATATATATATATATATATATATATATATATATATATATATATATATATATATATATATATATATATATATATATATATATATATATATATATATATATATATATATATATATATATATATATATATATATATATATATATATATATATATATATATATATATATATATATATATATATATATATATATATATATATCAATTACTGATATTCACTATTAGTAAAAACATAAATTATGAAGGCACTGGTTTTTAAACAAACAGCAGCCTTTTTCTTCATCTCTATATTCTTCATAAAACAATACAATCTTATAAACAAAATAAAGCATTCTAATATTTAACAAAAACAGTCTTTCTTTTACATCAGTAAATCATAAATATTATTTTCATAATTTTCCTAATTAACTACTAAAGTATAAATAATTACCTAATAAAATATTACTATGAATAAAGTGCAAAAATTATATGTGAAATAATTTAGGAACATTTAAAGGCCTGCAAACTAAAGAAAAAAGATGCCAGCTGATGCTTAAATGAGGCGAAACTAAACTAAAATAAATAACTTTGCATGATTATAAATATTATATTTGACATAATCCCCACCATAAGGGACGAAACGTACCTTATCTTCACAAGTTTCATACATTTCAAAGTACAATATATTACAAACATATTCCAATATAAGTTTACTACTAAATAACCAAAGATAAAAATAGGAGGGGGAGATTCTGATCATATACTTAATAGACCAACTGAAAGAAACACAATTAGTACACACAATAGACCAACTGAAAGAAACACAATTAGTACACACTATATTATATTAAATAAAGATACTCAATTCAAGAACATTACTATTTTGAATTAAATAAATACTTCATAAATCTAACGTAGAAGGCCTTTTAATTAAACGACCTCTCCTTGAGTACACATTGTCATCAGTAACAATTTGATTAGAATTCTGCTCTGACAACTCATTAATATCTACATCAGTATCTACATTAGGAATGTCAATTACTTGATCAGGAACTTGTTCAGAATGGTTCTCTAAAACAAAGTTTAAGTGAGAATTCATCTCCAAATCATGTAGACTTTGTATTGATCTATTATAAACACCTTTTCTAGTTTTAACATCAACACTACGAATCAAACCATCTCTTCCAGGATATACATTTATAGTCACACCAATAGGCCACTGTAATCTAGGTACATTGTCTTCTCTGACAAGTACAATGCTACCAACATCTAACTTACATTTCTGATTAAAACCTTTTACTACAGGGGGAAGATTGGCTATATAATCTTTCCTCCAAACATTCCAGAAGTGTTCTAATCTTTTATTCCCAATTTCCAAATATCCTGAAATAAAATCTTGGCATACATGATAAATGGACTGATAAATCCACAAGGATCAAACACCTTAGCTATTAAACTCTGAACTGTTCTTTTAGTATATGAAACTTCAAAATGAGAATCATAATTAAGACCACAATATGAAAATGTATCAGTGTGATTATACCACTTAAGACCCAATACAGTATTAGCTTCATCATCCCTTGGGATATGTATCTTATCACTAAACTTGGAAGCTATCATTACACTATTAGATGAAAGTTTTTCAAGAGACATGTTAGCTTGAGCCATAATATCATATGCTGTGCTATACTTACTTGCTACCTCTTATATGCTATCAGCTCCACTGAACCAATTATATACATACATATCTCTTTTTAAATCTTGAATAACTTCACAATCAGAATATTTACTTAAATGGCACTTAACAGTAGCATTAAGTATAAAGGGACTAGAGGTGTTTCCAAAAACAACTCTATTAAATCTCATATGTCTTACTCCATTCTTACCTGGCATCAAAAATCTATGGACAGTCTTATCTTGACTGTTTACACTTATTTGTAAAAAAGCCTTAGTAATATCAGCAGTGACCACATGTGGCCAACGCCTCATACTAATCGAAAACCTTCATATACTCAGCCTCTAAGTTTTTATTCTTATCTAATTTAACTAAAAGCCTATTTAATATTTTCATAGCTTGATATTCATTACTCATCAATAAGTCTTTAACACTGTTATCCTTCCAAGGTAACTGAACTTCATACCTGCCATTTACAAACTTTATTTTATCCTTAAATTCTTTTACAACTTTATCTCCAATATCCTCTTTATATTCTTTACTAGTAATTCCAACAATTTCTAGATCCCAAAATTTTGAAACATCAGTATCAGATACCTCAGATATACATGAGAGCTGGGAAGAGGGAGACATAAAATCAGATGTTGAAGACATACCTGAAATTAAGCATTTTCCAATATTTCCAGACAAAACCCAACCAAATACAGATTTCATGGCAACAGTTTCTCCTACCTGCTCAGTATCCTTTGGGGTTATGAGGCTCCAGTAGTAATCCAAACCAATAAGAATATCTAATTCTAAAGGAGAAGTATCATTAAAATCATCTGCTAAATTTAAATGACGGAAAGCATCTAGAATATGGGTTGGTCCTACTGGTCTTACTAGCGGGTTACAAATCTTTGGAATACCTGTAGCAAAAATGGAAAAAATTTTACCTTTATCATCTAAAACCTGTAATTTGTATACATTACTTTGTATATGCCTACTAGAGGCATGGCCACCAAAACTACTATAAGGGGCTTCAGTTCTGGTGACCCAATCAGGTTTGCATTTATTTACACATTTATTGCTAACATAGGTACGATCACAGCCACTGTCAAAGAGCAGCTTAGCAGTGATAATGTCTCCCTTGTTATTTACTACCTTTACCTTAGCTGTTTGTAACACAGTCTTATTACTATAGTGACCTGACAACATTGCAATTGCAGAGGGCCCACTTGGGTTATCATTTGCTACCAGTGTATTTGCTTGGGGGACTACTGGTTCATTCAACTTAATGCCACACATGGTCACATTATGATTACCATTACACTTGGCACATTTGACCTTACACTTTCTAGAAATATGGCCATTATTTAAATATTTAAAACAAATACCTAATTCTCTCATTTTATCAAACCTCTGTTGACCATCCAATGCTTAGAATTTAAAACATCTTTCAGATCTATGATTTTTCTTATCACAAAAAACACAACTTAAGTTTTCTGTTGGAGAAATTGCATGTAATGCAGAGGCTGTGAACAACTTTTCTTTATTTTCTTTACTAAAAACTTTCTTTTTCTCCTCATTCTTAGCATTAGGCCTAGGAGCTGGGGTATGGCTCTTATACATTTCACTTCTTTCAAGAACTTCAGTTTCCTTTTTGAGCCATTTTAACAACCAATCAAGATCACTTTCATGCCCACCACAATTTCTTGACCACAGTAATCTCAACTCAGTTGGAAACCTATGCACAATTATGGGAGCCAAGAGAACTTCACATTGCTTGCCTGTAATACCTAGGGCATCCAAACTTC
>JAXCGZ010013789.1:2500-5000 GCA_037179515.1 Halocaridina rubra | reverse complement strand
GGAGCTAGTGGTGGAATATCTGAACATTATTTAGTGGAAAATAGAGTGAGAGTGGGAGAAAAGTGGAGAAATAGGAGAAACGAGAGAGGAAAAGATTTGCTAAAACGAGTGAATTGAATAAGGAGAAAGACTGTGAGTATAAGGCTAGTCTGAGGAATGTGTGGAATGCAGTGGAAGAAAAAGTGGAGGAGGGAGTGGAAGAAGAATGGGGTTGTTTCAAGGAGGAAGTTGTGGAGTGTGCTGAGGCATTGTGTGGAAGGAGACTAAGTGGTGAAGTAAAAGGAAAGGTAGTGAATGATGAAATGAGCAGATGAGTGCAGTAGTGGTCGAAGAGAAGCAGGCATTTGAGGTATGGTTGCAGGGTAGGTAATGTAGTGGCATATGAAAGGTATTGTACAAAGAGGAGTTTAGCAAAGCACGTGGTTAGGAAGGCAAAGAGAGAAGCGGATGAATGGTGGGGTAGATGTTTGTCTGAGAATTTTTAAAGGAATAAAAAGATGTTTTGGAAGAAGTGGAAAGAGTGAGGAAAGATGATTCTGGTAGGGAGGAGAGAGTGGAAGGAGCAGATGGGCAATTTCTAGTAGATGAAATAAAAGTGAGAGTGAGATGGTCTGAATATTTCAAGTAACTTCTAACTGAGGAATATGATAGAGAGGCAGAGACTGTGGCTGTGAGAAATGAATGGTGATTTCCAATGTTAGGTGATGAGAATGATAGAGAAATAAGATAAAAGGAGGTGCATTTGGCATTGTGAGCATTGAAAGCAGGTAAAGCACCAGGATAGATGGGTATCATGTTGAATGCTTGTCAAAAGGTGGGATGGCGTTAGAAGAACGGATGGTTAGGTTGTTAAAAGTATATTTCAGGCAAGAGAGGATCCCAGCATGCTTGGAGGAGTGCATATGTAGTTCCAATTTACTAAGTGAAAGGAGATAAGTATGAGTGTAATAGTTTTAGAGGAATTAGTTTGTTGAGTGTAGTTGATAAGGTAATATGAAAGAGTGTTAATCGAGAGAATTAATAGAGGTGCTGAGAGTCTGATGCTTTTATGGTCTCAGAGAAAGCGTATAACAGGGTCAATAGAGAGCTGCTGTGAAGTGTGCTGTTACTGAATGGAATAAGGGGAAGTTTGCTGGAAGCAGTAAAGAGTTGAATAGTAGAGCATGTGTAAAGTCGGGAATGGTATGAGTGATTGGTTTGAGATGATTGTAGGGTTATGTCAAGGTTGCGTAATGATGCAATAGTTGCCTAATGTGTTTTGTGGATGTAGTGGTAAGGGAAGTAAATAAAAAAGTATTAGACAGAGGTTTGGAACTAGTGAGTGAAAATTAAATCAGTATATTTCAGGAAAGAGACTATCCCAGCTGCTTGGAGGAGTGCATATGTAATTTCAATTCACTAATTGAAAGGAGATAAGTATGAGTGTAATAGTTTCAGAGGAATTAGTTTGTTGAGTGTAGCTGATAAGGCAACTATATCCTTTTGTATGGGAATGAAGTGAATAATTTGGTGACTGAGTTTGTTAGGGTGTGTGAATGTAGGTGTGAATGGAGAGTTGCTTGAAAAAGTTAAGAAGTTTAAATATCTGGGGTCACATGTATCAAGAAGTGGAAGAGTAGATGCAGAGGTAAGTCATAGAGTGAAGGAAGCAAGTAAATGTCTTGGTGGGTTTAAATGTGTAATAAGAAAAATATATTGGGAATGAATGCAAAGAGAAAGTTATAATGAAGATGTGATTGTGCCAAAAGTATTGCATGGAACAGAGACTTGGAATGCAAGAGAGGATGAAAGGAAGAAGTTGAATATAACGGAGATGAGGTGTTTGAGAAGTATAATTGGTGTATCTAGAATAGATAGAGTAAGAAATGGGGATGTCAGGCAGAGAGCGGGTGTTGAAAGGAAGCTGTCGGATAGGTTAGAACATAATGTTGAGTTGGTTTGGACACGTGGAAAGGATGAGTACTAAACCAATTGTGGAGAGAGTGTGGAGTATGGAAGTAATTGGAGTTAGGTCAAGAGGAAGACCTAGAATGAGAAATATGAATGGCGTGAAAAGGGCACTTAATAAAAGGGAATGTCAGTGGAGCAGGAAAGAGAGCGTACAAGAGATAGGAATGAGTGGAGGAAGATTGTATATAGGTTGCCCGGGCCAAAGAGATATCAAACACATGCTAGCTTAATGAACTGTGATGGACGGGTGTGAGGAGAGCTGCCATGCCCATAAGAGACTTGATTAAAACATCTGCGGCTCTCGGGTTCATTGCAGAATATGCTTGCACGCCTACCTTGTATGTGACCCAAGAAGGGTGGAAAGGGGGAAAATGTGGCAACCCTTCATCCCCAAGGAGAAAACAGAAAGTAGTTGAGGTATGTGTGGATAGTGATGAATGCGTGTTTCTTGGCTTGCCCACCCTTCTTACATGGAGGAATGAGGTCATGTACATGTATGTGTCTCTCTCTTCTCTCTCTCTCTCTCTCTCTCTCTCTCTCTCTCTCTCTC
>JAXCGZ010013788.1:50000-54959 GCA_037179515.1 Halocaridina rubra | reverse complement strand
GACATTTGTGATGAGCTTCTATTTTTGCAGGTCTGCAGAGCTCACTGGACTCTATTTAAGAGGCCTGCACGTTTTAAACCATGAGACCCTCATTTCTAAATTATGAAGCTTCAGTGTTGTACGATCCTGTCTCAGTAATAGTGTGCAATTTTATATAACAGGACTCAAAGGGTAGTGGTAACTGGACATTACAGTGAATTCAGTAATGTGATCTCAGGTGTTCTTCAGGGTAGTGTTTTTGACCCTTGGCTTTTCATCCTGTATACTCGCGACAAGTGGATAGGTATGCAAAACAAGCCAATTGCTTATGCTGATGAAGCCACGCTAATTGTTGTTGTTTCATACCCAAACAAGACATTAGCTGACGCTGAACCTATGAATAGTGATTTGCTAAACTTAGTGCTTCGTACAAGATGTGGGACATGAAGTTATGTACTAATAAAACACAATATATTATAATAAGTAGGTCCAGAATTCTTGATTCTCCAAATGCTACACTCTCCCTAGTCTGTAGTATGTCTGCTCCCCTGTTTAGTCATCGACTAGTATAGTTTCATCTTAAAATATTGGATGAAAACTCGTGTGTAGCTATATTTCTAATTCCTGACATCAGTACTGACCCGTGGCACTGACACGCTGTTATCTCGCTTTACTTATTGCATAATATTTATGACAATGCTAATTAACCTTTTCACCGGGCTCTATTTGGATTATACAGTCTTACACGTATTACCAGGAATGAAGACATTGTCAATAGCAGTGCATTTTCTTTTGTTAGATTTGATGCTACTCAGTATTCAAAGAATTTTTATTCCAGCTACCAATGGGAAGTGGAATGATTTGCCTAGATTTGATGTTGAGTCTATGGAGGTTCAGAAGCTTAAACTCGGCACAAATGAATTTATATTAAACATACTTTGCCTCTAAACTTTTACAATTATAGTGGAATAGTGCCAGTATTGCAAAACTTATCTTTACTAGTGTATAAAATATTTTTGCTATCTTCTCTTTTCTTTTTTCTTCACTAAGTTGTTTCCCCTGCTAGAACCATCAGGTTTAGAGTACTTGTCTATATAATAATAATAATAATAATAATAATAATAATAATAATAATAATAATAATAATAATAATAATAATAAAAATCTTCTTCTTCTTCTTCTTCTTCTTATTATTATTATTATTATTATTAACATATAAAAACACAAAAAGTCCTAACGATTTGTACATATCAAGAACACATTTGATGTCCTACCAGGCATAGAGTGTTGACATATTCAATTTAGAAAGGGTTAAATTCATTCAAAAATATGCTTAAAAACCCCTAGTGAAAAGCTACGGGAGATAAAAGGTGCTGTTCTTTCTTATATTAATACTTAAGATATAATTAATGCGTCATTAACACCTTTCAAGGGTAGTATGAGCTAAAAAGCCGATACAGTTGCCCTTTCATAGAATATATATATATATATATATATATATATATATATATATATATATATATATATATATATATATATATATATATATATATATATATATATATATATATAATTGATTGCAGTTCCTGCAATAAATCTTACATAGGTCAAACTGGCCGTTCACTAGGCTAGAGAATATCTGAGCATAAAAGAGCAGTGCGATATGGTGCTGAAAGTGCTGCTTTATTTGTGCATATGCGAGATACTGGTCACCATATTAATTGGAGTGAGTTCTCGTTGCTATATAAGAGTAATTGCCGATACAGGAGAAAGATACTTGAAGCAGCCATTATAGAAAAATCAGAAACCTTAAATTTATGAAATGGACAGTGGGGATCTGACATTGTGGATGAAGCAATATTAAAAGACCTCATTAAGAAGATTATGCCAAATGACCGTCCAGCTGACCTGAGGTCTGAAGATAATCTCAACCTGGATCCTCCTGGCAATCGTAGCTAGCATCAATCCCCCCCCCCCGCATATTCTTTATCCAGAGCTTTGTATACATCGATTCATTTGCGCCTGAAGAGGACTGGAGTCCAGTCGTAATATATAGTACATCTTCGCTTCTTTTTGTGCTTTATTTATTTTTTTTTTGCTTCATATATATATATATATATATATATATATATATATATATATATATATATATATATATATATATATATATATATATATATATATATATATATATATATATATATATATATATATATATATATATATATATTATATATATATATATATATATATATATATATATATATATATATATATATATTCTATGAAAGGGCAACTGTATTGGCTTTTTAGCCTTTTTTTGTAGTCCAAAGTCGTAAAACAAGTGTGTCACTACATTTCCCCCATGTATAATTTTTTGTTCATTGAGCCTACTGGTGTTCACTGGGCCAATTTGCCACTTAAAACACTCTGCTGGTTACTTTTTTTTTTTTATCCCCAAAAGGTGTCTGGAGAAAAAATGTAGCTAAGCAAGATAAAATTGATGACTAACTCGTGGCCTCCTAGGTTGAACCCAGAGAGATACATTACAGAAATAATTTCCACAGAGGGAGGGGGACAAGAATACTTCCTCCGTGTTCCCCTATTTGTCGTAAAAGTCACCTAAATGGGGCAGAGCGAGGGAACTGGGAATCCCTTCCTCTGTATTTTCTTTCCACACGGAGTCAAGGTATTTTGCTTTGACTCAGCCACCTTCCTTATAAGAGCGAATATGGCTCTTGTATGAAGTAGTAATAATACATACATATACCGTGGCTGTTTCCCCCTTAAATTGGGGGGTAGCCGACGTCGAGAAAGGAAAGTTTGGGGAGAAGTTATACTTATAATAAATAAACAAGCATTTATAATAAAAGCTACATTTCATAAAATAGATTTTGGGGTGCATGTTAATGTGTTTCCTAGTGTACTTTTATAAAATAACTAACTCATAATATACAATATGTTTCTTATTAAAAGTTTCATTTTAAACAATTCAACCAATAGAATGCTTGAGTTCATACAGGTCAAACGAATTAAGATATTTTTTTAGGTGTAAAGGTTCACATTTGCTCATAATTATAGGATGAAAATGAGGGTGTTTTTTAAAAGAGTTAAATTTTATTAAACAATTAAGAGAAAAGATTTATTCCATGTTTTCGTCCTCAAAATCCTTTACGCTCAAGAATTTCGTGAAGGGAATGCTTTGCATGGAAAATAATATGCATTCTGTCTCCTTATCTCGCCTTGAAAGGATATGCTTTTTCGCTCTTTTTCCTCAGAGATAATAAAAAGGACTCTTCCTCTTATCTTAATTTTTGCAACGCATATGCAGAAACAGAGGCTTTTAATGTTCTCTAGAGAAATTTCCAAAATGGCAGAAGGAAATGTGTGCTTTTAAAACTTCAAATAAAAGAAAACTACAAAAGACAGGCTATCTTTAGAGCTTCCAATTTCAGAAATTATAAAATGCTTTTGAATTGTATAAAAAAATATCTTGCTTTTTATAGTGTTGTACCTCGAGATATACTTTTCAAATGTGACTTCTGAAATATTCACATCTGATCTGTTAATTTGAAAATTTCAATACTAACTTTTAGAGGCATTTAATCACTAAATATGAAAAATAAAAAAAAATCTGAGACCTTGCTAATAGCAATGAAGCTTAATATATATATATATATATATATATATATATATATATATATATATATATATATATATATATATATATATATATATATATATATATATATATATATATATATATATATATATATATATATATATATATATATATATATATATATATATATATATATATATATATATATACCTCAGGAAAATACATTAAAAAAAGTTAATAGTTTATTGAATATATATATATATATATATATATATATATATATATATATATATATATATATATATATATATATATATATATATATATATATATATATATATATATATATATGAGATACTCAGATGAAAAAGAGAGAAAAAGTATCAATTAAAACTTATGATTAGCTCATCTAAAAGTGTTGGCAACTTAAGAGTTTATTCCAGAAGTTGTGTTGAAGTTATTTCTTCAGGAAAGACAAACGGAAGGATAAGTTCTTTAAATTCTTTAAATAACGAATCACTTTAGCCAATAATAATAATAATAATAATAATAATAATAATAATAATAATAATAATAATAATAAAAATAAAAATAATAATATAATAATAATAATAAAAATAAAAATAAAAATAATAATAATAATAATAAAATATATAAAATGGATACACACAAACCCCAAAGGAAACAAATGACGGTATATTCTTAAATAATCATAAAAAAAAAGACATAAGCAGGAAGTAAGTTTTCTTTTATCACTTGTCTCATTAGGAAACTCTTGAACAGAGCTCTGTATCTTTTGCTTTTTACGTTTCTATAATTTCTATTTCTCTCTATGTAAGCCCTGATGGAAGCAGCATTTGATATCCTATTAAATGTATCTATACTTAACGAGGGAATATGATTCTTTTATCGAAAACAATACTCCATCAGTTTTCAATAAGACACTTATTTTTTCCCCTGATACACACCTAGCTATCATATTTATATAACAGTCTGGGTCTACCTATCAATTTATTACTCAATATATCTATTATGTATTACTAACAGCTTTTGCTATGCAAATATGTAATTTTATTTTCCATGCATATATATATATATATATATATATATATATATATATATATATATATATATATATATATATATATATATATATATATATATATATATATATATATATCTGTGTGTGTATGTGTGTGTTAACGCAAGCACATAGGAGAGTTTGAATAAATAAAAAAAAATAAAAAGTACATGGAAACTGAAAGGAAAAAATTATATTTTTACAATGATGGTAAAGAAAATATTTTCAGGAAAACACCCGAGAGAGAGAGAGAGAGAGAGAGAGAGAGAGAGAGAGA
>JAXCGZ010013788.1:37500-45000 GCA_037179515.1 Halocaridina rubra | reverse complement strand
TTCATATATTTCCAGATGTTCGTTTTCAACTGGCGTGCCATGTAGCATGCCACGTGCGACGTGCCACTTTGGTGTGAAAGCGGCCAAAAGAGAATGCAATTTTACTCAAGTGACAACCTCTCTCAACTCAAGAGGCGTAATATATATATATATATATATATATATATATATATATATATATATATATATATATATATATATATATATATATATATATATATATATATATATATATATATATATATGAATATTTTTTTACCCCGTTCGGGACTTGAACCTAGGACTTATAATTACTAAGTCAAGGCGCTACCAACTACACCACAGGAGGTTAAAAGGAATCAGACCTTATAGATTATATCTGCTATACTTAGGAATGAACGTATTCTATCTGAATGCCACTATGTTCATATTACAGATTCCCCAACCTCACTCGTGGCTTCATTTTCGCATTTAATTCAACTCCCAATCTCATTCGGGAACAAGAATAACCAAATAAGCACATTACATATGTGAAAACATGAATAATTTTTTTACCCCGACCGGGATTTGACCCTAGGACTTATAATTACTAAGTCAAGGCGTTACCAACTACACCAAGGAAGGTTAAAAGGAATCAGACTTTATAGCTTATATTTGCTATACTTCGAAATGAACTCATTCTATCTGAATGCCACTATGTTCATATTACAGATTCCCCAACCTCACTCGTGGCTTCATTTTCGCATTTAATTCAACTCCCAATCTCATTCGTGACCAAGAATAACCAAATAAGCACATTACTAATGTGAAAACATGAATAAATTTTTACCCCGACTGGGACTTGATCCTAGGACTTATAATTACTAAGTCATGGCGCAATCAACTACACCACAGAATGTTAAAAGGAATCAGACCTTATAGCTTATATCTGCTATACTTAGGAAAGAACGCATTCTATCTGAATGCCACTCAGACAGAATGCATTCATTCCTAAGTATAGCAGATATAAGCTATGAGGTCTGATTCCTTTTAACCTTCTGTGGTGCAGTTGGTAGCGCCTTGACTTAGTAATTATAAGTCCTAGGTTCTGGTCCCGGTCGGGGTAAAAAATTATTCATGTTTTCACATATGTAATGTGCTTATTTGGTTATTCTTGATCCCGAATGAGATTGGAAGTTGAATTAAATGCGAAAATGAAGCCACGAGTGAGGTTGGGGAATCTGCAATATGAACATAGTGGCATTCGGACAGAATGCGTTCATTCCTAAGTATAGCAGATATAAGCTATAAGGCCTGATTCCTTTTAACCTTCTGTGGTGTAGTTGGTAGCGCCTTGACTTAGTAATTGTAAGTCCTAGGTTCAAGTCCCGGTCGGGGTAAAAAATTATTCATGTTTTCACATATGTAATGTGCTTATTTGGTTATATATATATATATATATATATATATATATATATATATATATATATATATATATATATATATATATATATATATATATATAAGAGAGAGAGAGAGAGAGAGAGAGAGAGAGAGTGTTAATTCTGTCTGCTAACACCAAAAAATTGCCGTTCAGCAGCTCCCAGGTATACAATACTACAAGTGTCTAGCATATCAACAAGCTCAGTAAGTACAACAACATATATATATATATATATATATATATATATATATATATATATATATATATATATATATATATAATATATATATATATATATATATATATATATATATATATATATATATATATATATATATATATATGTGTGTGTGTGTGTGTGTGTGTGTGTGTGTGTGTGTGTGTAAAAGCTCTTCAAAGGAGATATTAGAAGCATGATGTTTTGGTGTCTTCAGTAACATGCATATATGTGTCTTTGTGTGAGTGGGTGAGTGTGTTTGTGAGTGCGTGCTAGCGTGCATGCATGTGTGTATGTGCGTATGAGTGCGTGTGTGCGAATGTAACTAAAAAATCTACACGACTTTACCAAAAGTATGAACGTATCCCTTTGGACATCCTGTGTTATTGTTTCAATGATGCACTTAGCTGATTGCAATTTCGGTTTGATGTGGTTGTTAGGCTCAATTGCAATTGTTTGTAGTTTGGAGATGCATTTGCATATGGTGCTCGATTAATCTACAATCGGTTTTACATGTGTAAACAACTCGCTTCGGGGATTAATATTTTATACATTCTATCTCTGTAAAGATTGTCTGTTGTCATTTACAATTTTAAGTTTACAAATGTAAAGTTTTCTGTTCAAGTTGTTCATGTAATATGTTGGCCCATGGCACCAGCCAGCCGTTGTGATACGAAAGCTGAAGGTCTTTTAGACTTAAAACAAGACTATCCTGGACAGCTCAATGTTAAGTCTTTCTTCCTTTCTATGCCTACATCTACAGGGAATAGCACTGCATATTCGTTACACATATCTTATCGTTTCACATCTGACAAATCACCACATTCCCCATATCTCTTTCTCTTTGCTATATGGTTTTTCGTTCCTAGGTCCGATGAGGGAAATTCTCTTCACTCGCCCTGGTGTCACACTCATAAAAAATAAACCGTGTCATTGAAACCCTCCGTTATGTAAGCTACATGTGCTGTCATTTGGGTTTTTCCAGTTTTGTAAGTGATGTGTTCTGTCATTTATATTATTTAATTGGTGAATACTTGATGTTTTCAATTATATTTGACATTGCTATATCGTACTCTCTTACTATGACAAATGCTTTTGTATATGTACACATATTGTATCAATAATAAAATTTTTATATTACATAAGATATGAGTAATTGTCATTTTTACTATTTTTTTCTTTGTGTAGTATGAATACTCATGTTTTTTTTAATACATTGGCATCGTATTCTGACATTTAAACACTTGTAAATACATAAGATATTTATGTAAAATGTGTATTTTTTTTGTGCAATCTCTGTTTTTGTTAATTATATTTTTTATGTAATTTATGTTCAGTAATTAATACTCTTCAGTTGTGTTCAGAATATGCCCCATTTATGTATGCCGTATGTACTGGCATTCACATATTGTGAATATGCAATTAGTACGTCCTATCATTTTTACCTCTTCTGCTTAAGAATATATTATTCTTTTGTATAGCGCAAATGTTCTATATTTTTTTTTATATATTTTTAAGTTCGTTCGTATTTTAGGTGATATAAGTTCACACTTATCTTTTATGTGTACGGATGTTATGAGATCATAAATTTGTTTTAGTTAAACTTTCGTGTTAATGAAAGCAATGATACGTCGATACTATAAGTAATATGCTTACAACGAATCTTTCATGATGAAGTATGGTATGTCTTCTATGATTTTTCTCCTCCATTTATATAAAACATGCACTCGGTCATTCATTCCTTACGTATGTATATGCTATGCGTTTTGCCATGCATACTTTCCGTATGCTCTGCAATTTTTACACTTTTTGCAACATGCGTCATAGAATGACTCTCTTGAATTTTTGTTTTTTACGCCTTTCTTTATGGGAAACATTCACTCTATTATGTATGTGGCACTTGTATGAGTGCCATCTGTTGTGCCAAATACAGGAGTCCCTTTCTGTAAGCTATAACACCTGCCATCTATACATTGTTGTGAATAACTTATGTATATAACATTTCATTCTATGAATATTAGTAAAAAAAAAAAAGAGAAAATAAGCAGTTAAATAAATAAAACAGAATGCAAACATACAAGCAAGACACCATCAATACAAATAGAATAATAAAACAAAAACCCAATAAAAAAACTATCAATCAAATTGGGAATTTCAATAGATTGACAACTGAGGGAAAGCAAGGTCTAGAAAGGAAATAGATAGATTCAATAACTGCTAAAAGGAAGGGTGGGGAAACACAACAGAAAGGAAACTAAATGTAGTATTCTTTTACATATTTCTTTTCAAAAGAAACATCAAAATGGAAGATTTTATTCATTCAAATGGAAAGGAAACTAAAAGTTGTATTTTTTTTACATTTTCTTTTCAAAAGAAACATCAAAATGGAAGATTTTATTCATTCAAATGGAAAGGAAACTAAAAGTTGTATTTTTTTTACATTTTTCTTTTCAAAAGAAACATCAAAATGGAAGATTTTATTTATTCAAATGGAATGTTCGGCAATGTACTCAAACTCTCTATTACGATTATATAATCTGTAAGTATTCATATGCAGTGGCAGTTTTGTTTCATATAAGTGGAATATGAGATAGTATGAAATTCTAGCGTAATAACATTATAATTATAATATAATCACATGGTAATCAAGCAAAAATTAAACATTCTGTATTCTATATTTCATTTTAGAAAACATAACCGATCCAATATTTGCTTAATTCAACTGCAATATATTAAAAGCATTATTGACCTCTGAAATACAGTTACATTGTAATTATAAAACAAACAGTAAAAATTAATACAAGCTAGCAAAAAATTATATATTTTTTCATATCTTTGCATTTTTCTCGGAGGGTAAAATAACGAAAAACAAATCCTTAAATGAAATGACATAAAAAAAAAAAAAAAAAAAAAAAAAAAAAACAATGAGGCAAGAATATTTGCCACTAATAGCAGCTACGTTCTAAAGCATACAAGCATGCTTATATTATACATGCAAGTATATGTTATCATCTGTGAAATATAAAAACAGATAGATAAAAAGATAGATAGATGGACAGACAGACAAACAGACTGATAGTTAGATAGATAGACTGACAGAAAGACATACAGACTGATTGATTGATGACAGATAGATAGATAGATAGATAGATAGATAGATAGATAGATAGACAGAAAGACAGACATAAAGACAAATTGATAGAGAGAGAGAGAGAGAGAGAGAGAGAGAGAGAGAGAGAGAGAGAGAGAGAGAGAGAGAGAGAGAGAGAGAATCCACTTGCTATTCTGTTCAGATTTCCTAAAAAAAAAAAAAAGTACAATTACCGCCAAATTACTTCCCGTAACTTTGAAAGAGTAGAGAGAGTTGATGTTCTTCAGGGATCTCTGTAATTCAATTGTAACTCAATTATGTCAGTAATTTTAGGATCCCCCCCCCGGCCTCTAGTCCTATAATTCTCTTACACTCTCATTTAGAGTTAGAAGTGTCTTGCTTTCTTTTGCGCAGAGATCGATACCTCAATATATGATGTCAATAGCTGCATTTATTTCTGACAGCTCAAGAATTGCGTAATTGGTTAAGGAATGTATGTGAGCGCAGTTATGTTAATTAACAATAATATCTTTATCAAGTTGATCTCTTAACAAACAAACAAAATTATACTCAGCAAGGATAAAAAGGAATCTAAAACATAACATGGGGACGTGTGCCAGTCGACACTCCCAGATCTGCTTAAGGTTCATTATTACACTCTTGATCTTAAAAAATTCAATGCATGCAATAAAATGTATTTATTTTTGGCTTTAGCCTAGGGCATGCACAAATAACGATAATGTAATTATTATCATGAGCTTCATATGTGCATTCAAAGAAGAATCATAAAATACAGAAATATAAATGTATATACATTTGGTAATGGATATGCTCTTAATATACAAGGATTGTATATTGCATAATGTAAAGTGTAGTATTTGTAAATAGATAGAGAGAGAGAGAAGGGATGCATGTCCACAGGCACTTCCTGATCTGCTCAAAAGGTCATTATTACATTCCCTTACAGATATTATACATTAAAATTTTCACTGGGCATAGGAATGTGTTTTTACATCTTTAGTGGTGGATGTATGCTTAATATTGGGAATAAATAGTCAGAATCACAGAAATGTTTCAACATTTCAAAATAACCCAGTCCAAGGGTCTGAAAAGACTTGGACACCAATCTAATTTTCACATGCAGAGTGTGAGGTTTCTTATACTCTTTTTAGAAGAGTTAATATCTTAGAATGTTTACGCATATGACATTAATAACTAATCATTACATAAGTACATCTAGTTTACAGTTCTTGAAAAGTGCGGGATTGAATTAAGACCTAATATAGAATTCACGTGTGAGTTTTGCCTCTAAAATCTGCTGTTTTGCTCTTTTAAGATAATTATATTGAAAATGAGATTTACAACCCTGCCAAGGAATTATTACCTCCAGCAAATGTATCGCTTAGTTAGAGACTGATGCTCGATACTACTAAATAAAAAAACAGTTTCTCTAAATCATTTTGTACACTATGTCAGTAATTTAAGATTTCCTTCGAGAACTGACATTAACTGTTATTTACCACAGTTTTCTCTCCCACTGCTCTCTTAGATGATACCGATTGCATAAAGTATTCGTAAACTAACAAACCAATAAAAGGGAAAGTTCTAACAATCTAGGTTACAAGCACAAATAAGCATATCAAGGTGTAGCATCGGCAAAGTACTACGGCAGTAAAAGAACAATACTACATCCATACACGAATAAAAAGAAGTCAGATCTATCATTAATGAAACTTAAAGGGAAAAAGTGCAACGATAGAATATGAAATGGAAAGGCGGACACAGAGGAAAAATAAATCAACATAAAGTTATATATATATATATATATATATATATATATATATATATATATATATATATATATATATATATATATATATATATATATATATATATATATATATATATATATATATATACGACGTCTGCAAATTCTAGAAGTTCTCTACAAACATAAATTAGATCCTTCTATGAATGTGCAAACGCCAAATTGTATGACTCTGCCAATTCTGAAAGTAAAGAGCAGAGGCCAGAGATAAGGATGCTTGGGGTCCATCCTCCAGCAACTCTGGAAACTTCGCAAACACTCTGAATCTTTCTGGTGAATATAAACTAAAGGTGGATATTAGATATCATATATATATATATATATATATATATATATATATATATATATATATATATATATATATATATATATATATATATATATATATATTATCTCTGTCTACCTCGGCTATTTCCCCCATTGGGGATTAACCGACAGAAAAAAAGAAACAATATGGGGATTACTTTGCTCTATGGGCAATGACGAGGGAGCTAGCGACCGTTCAGATGGCACTGCTGGAGTGCCACAGCCCATCCTCCCGGTTCTTCCACAACCTATGTCGCTTCATAATGCCAACTCCTCTACTGCCCCTACCACAGGGTTACCTCTGTAAGATGCAGCCCCGTGGTAACAGCAGATGCCCATCAGAGCTACGTCACAATCGCTCGCCACACATTCCTATTCCTGGTACGCTCACTTGCTTCCCTCACATCCATCCTCGTATCATTCAGGGCTCTCCTTACCCCATCCATCCACCCAAACCCAGGGCTCCATCTAGCATTTCTCCCATCAATTCTCATATTCATTACCTTTTTCAGCAGTCTTTCATCATCCAACATCTCCACATGGTCAAACCATCTCAGAACATTCGTATTTACTCTGGCTGCCAATTTCTCTCCTCACACCCATTCTTGCTCTCACCACTTCATTCCTAACCCTATCCACCAGAGATACACCAATCA
>JAXCGZ010013788.1:30000-32500 GCA_037179515.1 Halocaridina rubra | reverse complement strand
TACAACATTTCAAATACAAGTACACTATCCTAAATGCTCTTTAGGTGCATTCCAGGTAATTCCTAATTTATGCCGTTATGATGAATTTTTCGTGAAGAAGAAGAAGAAGAAGAAGAAGAAGAAGAAGAAGAAGAAGAAGAAGAAGGAGGAGAAGAAGAAGAAGAAGAAGAAGAAGAAGAAGAAGAAGAAGAAGAAGAAGAAGAAGAAGAAGAAGAAGAAGAAGAAGAAGAAGAAGAAGAAGAAGAAGAAGAAGAAGAAGAAGAAGAAGAAGAAGAAGAAGAAGAAGAATATATGCATTTAAGTCATATATGTCGAAATATATAACGCATAAATGTTTCATTATTCAAGGGGAGAAGGATAGGGTCTAATAAGAGGTGCAACTGGCTTTACCATACGTATGTCATCTCCAGTTTTATATTTATTTCTGGTAAGATGGCATGGACTTGGAGACGCCAAACGATATGGATATTCCTACCAATAGTTCGGAACGAAACGGGCAATATATAAATAAACCAAGACTATATTCCAAATAAATTACCATGGCTGGATAAAATGAAGACTTGCCATAGCATGCCTCACACTAAATAATTAATTTTTTAAAGTTTTTTTTTTTCGGAGTCCTTTTTGTAATTTCACGTCACTTTATAAGAGTATAATTCGCCAGCATTTTTCCACAAGAAACTTGTGAGGACGAGAAAGAGAAGATACCAATGTCCTTCCAGCTGTAGTCCTTATCTATTATAAAGACTTAATTAATATTACTGAATACACCATGAGACATGAACATTTTATGAGGGAACAATGCTTTTACAGGATTTGACTTCGATAAAGGCAAAATACTCTACTTACAGTTCAGCTGTATGAAAATAGAAGCAACAGGAAAAAAAACAAGAAAAATAGTTTTACAGATGTTATCTTCGACGTTTAAGAGCTTTATATCTAGAAGACATTGCCACTTAGAAGATTTTTCCGGATGTGAAGTGAGACTTGAGTTTTATTGCTTATTTTCCTGAGACGAAAGGAAAATAACAAGGCAGTATTTTCCTGGTGTAATAAGGAAACTGATATATATATATATATATATATATATATATATATATATATATATATATATATATATATATATATATATATATATATATATATATATATATATATATAAATCAAGCGGTGATGATGCGTATAAGAAGGTTATTTTTACAAGTATCTGTTTATTGATCTATTTGTTCATTTATATATTTCTTTGTGTTCCTATTTGCTTATCTGTTTATTCACATATAGCTATCTTTCATGAGTGTGAAACCAGAATTAGGCCCTGAGATGACCATAGATCTGCTTTTTGAAGAATGATAGGTCATAAGAATTAGGAATGACAGAAGGAGGAAGAGAGTTCCAGAGTCTGGAGGCAGATGGGAAGAAGCAGTTGCTGCACCGACCAATCCACGTGCTACAAATCTCCACATAGTACCTGTGAGATGAAACCGTTGGCGAGTGTTATGCGGCCGCGGCAATGTGGGAGAGATGTAACTCGCCATCTCATCAGAGCAGCGATAGAAAAGAGAAAGGGATGATACCTTACGGCGAAGAGAGAGAGAATCCAGATTAGAAGTGAGAGAAGGGTCATTAAAGAGCCGGACTGCCATATATTAAACCTTATCATGGAAATAAATATAAGAAGAAGCACCCCAGATGTGCGAGCAGTATTCTAAGCAAGAACGAATAAGACCTTTATAGATTTTAAGTAACTGTAAAGAGTTAAAGTAATGACGAAAACGAAACAGAACCTCCAATTTTATGGATGCAGATATAGAAATTTGGATTATATATATATATATATATATATATATATATATATATATATATATATATATATATATATATACATATATATATATATATATATATATATATATATATATATATATATATAGATAGATAGATAGATAGATAGATAGATAGATAGATAGATAGATAGATAGATAGATAGATAGATAGATAGATAGATAGATAGATAGATAGATAGATAGATAGATAGAGAGAGATAGATAGATAGATAGATAGATAGATAATATATATATAAATATATATATATATATATATATATATATATATATATATATATATATATATATATATATATATATATATATATATATATATATATATATGTATATATACTCGAATAGACGTTAGTTACGGAAAGGTGAAAGGACGGACTGCTGATATCCTACAGACTATATTTTAGTCCATCTTCAGAGCAACTATTACAGCATTAAAATCAAAGCATACAGAAAGGATTGAGAGTAATAACAATAAATATAATGCTACAACAATAAAAACAATTATATGTCAATTCTTAAAAAAAAGATTTAGTATACAAAATTAGGGATATATAAAAATTCTAGGAATTCTTGAGAATACTTTCTTTTTACTTTTGATTCTAATGAAGAAAAACCTGTCTCTAGCAGGGGGCCATTTTATAAGGGTATGCAATACATGT
>JAXCGZ010013788.1:10000-25000 GCA_037179515.1 Halocaridina rubra | reverse complement strand
ATTCTCTAATTCAAGAAGAGGCTGAACACTACTTTATTTTGCTTTTTAAAGACAACCAATAATTAAAGTTAATATGACAAAATCTCACCATTTTCTCAAATTATTGTGTCCAATTCCCACATTTTAATCTTCGTCTTTTCATACTACTCTATTTTCTTGCAATTTTTTTTCCTCACTTTATCTCACAAGATGATGATATATCATTTAAAATTCATCTTTTGTCTATTTTAATTTTTTCTCCATCATTTTTTAACTTTCTTTTGAATGCTTTTAAATGCTTTTTTTAATTTAAATCTTATCTCATAAAGATTAATTATTATTTTGGTACTATATAATTTCAATTTCATATAAGAAAGAATTTCTTCATCTCAAGTCCACCATTTCCATTTTTTTCCTCGTCAATTGATATCTCTCTTTAAATACGTTTTTTTTTATTCTTCCAATCTCCTTCGAAACTTATCTCATTCATCTTTATATTGCCTCTTTCACCCTCAAATCTCCAACAGTCATCAATCTCCAACACCCAATAAATTCTCACCGAGATTTTGCTATAAAACAAACTATGGTAAGTTCTTGCATTTCTCGCTTCTGGCTTCTGAACTAATATTGCATTTGTTACTATTATTACGTATCACATTGCAGATATATATATATATATATATATATATATATATATATATATATATATATATATATATATATATATATATATATATATATATAGAGAGAGAGAGAGAGAGAGAGAGAGAGAGAGAGAGAGAGACAGACAGATAATATATATATATATATATATATATATATATATATATATATATATATATATATATATATATATATATATATATATATATATATATATATTTACATATATATATATATATATATATATATATATATATATATATATATATATATTATATATATATATATATATATATATATATATATATATATATATATATATATATATATATATATATATATATATATATATATATATATATAATTGCAAATGCAAAAATAGCGGTCATATTCAACAAACAAAATACATATATGTGTGTATATATATATATATATATATATATATATATATATATATATATATATATATATATATATGTATATATATATATATATATATATATATATATATATATATATATATATATATATATATATATATATATATATATATATATATATATATATATATATATATATATACACTGTATCTATAAATTCAACTGGCTAGAAAGTCCACTATGCACAGACAGTACATCAGTTTACATCAGTAGTTCTCGATAGTTAGCAAGTTTGTATGTAGCCTACGGAATGTAAGTGTGCTGGTGAGTTGCATACAAGTTTTAAGAAATATTGTATTTCCTTATATAGATTAATGTATATAAGATTCAGTTTACTTACAGATTGGTAAGGTATCTTTTCACCAATATTGCCCAGGTATATATGGGATATATTTATAGTTTTTATTTAGTACTATCTCCTTCCAACTTAGAAGGCTCAGTGAATACAACCTAAAACGAGTAAAATGATGAGTAGCATGGTAGCAGCATAGCTAGAGGATTATTAATGGTAAAATAAGTTATATGGGTCTGCTTGTATGACCAAAGAAAAATATATGATGTTTACTCTCTCTCTCTCTCTCTCTCTCTCTCTCTCTCTCTCTCTCTCTCTCTCTCTCTCTCTCTCTCTCTCGTTCAAAAGGATGAGAACTTCTGTATACATATATTTCCCGTGTCATTTTCCACTTCGAAAACTTCTGATGACGTCTGCCAGTAGATCCTGAAACTCTTTCTAACAGCTCCACATTTGTTTTCTTCGGAGGAACTAAATATAAATACCATTATACACTCAGAATGAAGATGTTCCAGAAGTCTGAGATTTTAACACTGAAAAACACTTGCTTAACAAAAGACCCACATTTTTGTTTTTTTTTTGTAAAACTGTTTGCCAATTGCAGTGATGATATATATTGACCAATTATATTAATCATTACAAATGTTAGTTTCTTAAAAAAAAGTTATTTACTCTTTGCGATGCATTGAAATGCGAGTTGAGAAGAGACTAGTGACAAATTCTGAAAAGAGAAGATATTCTTTGTCTCAAACTTTCTGTGTGCATTCAAGTGAGAAAATGAAGGTAGACAGAGCAGGGATTCTGAGACTCTATTCTTCTTCTTTTTTTTTATCTTCTTTATTTTCCTTCAGTTACTTCTCCAGCTCTTCCAAAATAAGTTTCGTTTTATATTTTCGGCAATTCAGTGGCTGATTTTCCATTGAATAAGTAAAAGTCCGCCCTAATTGCTGTTGCAGCTGAAAAGTGGAATATATTTTCTATATATCTATCTATCAATCTATTTATCAATCTCATATATGCGTACACATTTGTAAATAAACGTATGCTACGTTTGCTACTAAAGTAATGCTTACTATAAATATCCTCGGTTTTACGATTAAAATCTCTTCTTTTTTTTCATTGTGGTTAGATGCGTTTTGGATGGTGGAATAGTGGAATTCTTTGGAACATATTCATTAATGTGTTTCTATGGAAGAAACAATAACATTAAAAACAGTATAATAATAATAATAATAATAATAATAATAATAATAATAATAATAATAATAAACTTCACATAAAAATTACGATGATGAAGACAATAATAATAATAATAATAATAATAATAATAATAATAATAATGATAATAATAATAATAATAAAATTCCCATAAAAATTTCTGTTTCTGAGAAGAAACAGAAAATAATATAAGACAGTAACACAAAATCAATTACAACATAAACAGAAATAACAAGACCAACAACGACAGCAGTAGCAACAACATAAAAATTGCAATGACAACGGTCAAGTGCAAAAAACCTTATTATTAACTTTTTTCCCCCTCCCTGCATAGTTTTTTTTTACGTAAGCAATATCCGATATATCTTTACGTTATTTGCTAAGAAAACGAGATAATCCAGACAATTGTTTTTCCTACGAGAAAGGAAATTTTTCCGATAGATCGGGATTTCCGATAACGTATAACGATACTTGAGACATCCACAAGAAGGTCTGGAATAACACGGACATAAATGAGAAGGAAATGACAGAAACAAAAAAGTACTGGAAAAAGTATTTATTACACGCATATTTTCTATATTTTTTTTTCAAATTATATATATATATATATATATATATATATATATATATATATATATATATATAAATATATATATATATATATATATATATATATATATATATATATATATATATATATATATATAATATATATATATTATATATATATATATATATATATATATATATATATATATATATATATATATATATATATTAAAAACTGACGTCATTAAAGCATTTTGTTACTAAAACATTCTTGCTAATATATTTATTCATATAAGGATATAAAATACAGAGAAATGGAAACAATTCATTGAATCTATTTATATGTATATCAATATGCTTTATCAAAAATCATACAGCGCTTTAAGCAATATTTTGAAATTCTCGAAAATCCATCCATCGACTAATTATTATTCATATATTCATGGATATTTGATCAAATAGCAAAGTGATAATTTATTATTCTACGAGTAAATTTCATTAATGACAAAACATTCTTTTCTTTTATTTTTTCATGAGAAAAATATCTTAAATTCTTTTGAGACAAAGACCGAGACATTCTTCTACACCTGTATTTGAAAAGCGTAAATGGACTTTGCACATATTCATACGGGGTCGCTATTTCATCATCCTCTATCGAGACTAGTGTAGGTTTCGGCTTTAAGGTTTGCGACCGTATGTCCTCCTTGACACTAGCCCTCCCCAATCAAAGCCGGATTGGGATTGGTACGGAGTTGATTACTGTAATTATTCTGTATGCAATCGTTAAGAATGAAGGCGATGCCATTTATGTTCAAATATCTCTGAAAACTGTGCATGCCAATCTCTCTAAAGGTCTTCTTCAAATGTAATTTTATTACACTAGTTTAGAATTGAGATACGGACGAACTAGCAATGCCAACTTTTCTCCGGTTGGCACCCTAGTTAGGATGCACATTCCTTCCAAGTTCCAAGTACCTGTATTCTTATTTCCATATAAAAGAAGCCTAGCAGGAAATTCTGATGTACCATAAGCAAATATCAACTTTACTATCTGATTGGATACTGATTGTGAATGAACAGTCTAATTCATGTCTTCAAAGATAAATCTGAAACTCAATATTACATAGACCAACTGAATAACCTTTTGGTTGTCAAAAGCAGATTCTCCAATTTGAGACGAAGGCTCGAATTAGTGCAAAAAAAGAAGGCAAAATAACTAGCGAAAATGCTTGGTAGAAAATAAACGCGAAACACTGCTAAGTATAAATTAATGTTTTTTTGTGCCATGATGATATATGAGAAAAAAAATGGGTAATGACTATTGATGAATACTCATAAGAGAATAAGAGCAATAAAAAGGAGAAAGTTATTTTTTTTATTAATTAATGCAAAGCGAATCAGAGGCAGGGGAAGTAAGCCAGCTCATGTTAATGCCTGTCCCAAGCCTGGAATACAGGATAGGCTTAATGTCAATGAAGTCATCCGGGCGTAAATTTTTCAACCTTAAGTCAAACTTTAACATTCAAGAAGCAAATACCAACCGATAAATGAGTTGAATAGGCGATAAAGCTGCAGATAAAGACATAGTTAATGAAATGTTGTTCTTAATTATTCTCTTCCTTGCTTTGTGATTTAGTTGTGAAAAAATAATACATTAACAGCGAATGGCTAGATATAAAATATGGCATTTCTAGTTGATAACATATAGAGAGAAAATTGCCCGACAATGCTAGTGCTATTTATGTCTTCGAGGGTACAATTAAAGCCTACGAGGCATTAGTCTGAAAGGCAAAGACACATATGACAAAATATATATGCCATGCTACGGACGTATCAAATTAAGATATAATCAAATAAAACAAAATTTCTATGAAATAGAAAATAAAAACTACGTAAAAGAGAAAAGAATACGTTCACACTTCTTATAAGCTTGAGAGCAAAGTTTTACTATTCCGAGGAGCACAGATGCAAAGTTTGAAAAGAAAAGCTGAGTTGGCATTTTTCTCATTGCAAAATTTCCTCTAGACAGCATTCCTGAAATTTCTTCTTTGATGAGAAAGAATGGAAGATAAATATGCAGAAAGACAGACAAACAAAGGGTTAGGCATAGAGGCAAATAAAGCGAGAAATAGAGAGAGAAAAAGTTAGGTTATTATTTCATTTGACAGATATACCGATGAATAAACATGAAAGGAGAAAGATTGATAATTATTCGTAATTGATAAGACAAAAATAGCGAGATAGATAAAAAAAAATTGCGTGAGCTAAATACAGGTAGATTAATTATTATAAGATGATAGATAGAGAGTTATGAGTAAATAAACACAGATAAGACACAAATGCACTAGAAAGATGATATCTTCTCTATCTCAGCTAAAAGAAGAGTGAGAGACCCCATGAATATAGGTTTTGCCCTCTTTGACATCAAAAGAAGAAGAAAGGAGGTCATATTTTGATCTGCGTAAGATTAAAGGAGCGAAAGGAATGGGAATATATTCAGAGATTTTTGATGCCATAATATCTGACATTCGTACCGAGATGGATGACATGTGCCATTATTTTAAAAGAGCAATTTTCAAAAAAAGATTATTTTCATTTTTATTTTTGTGTGTTTTGGATGTACCTTGGTCGTTAACATTTATAGAATATGTCAAATATTATGGAAGAACTCCAGCAGGGGGCACACACACACACATACACACACACATACATACATACATACATACATACATAAATATATATATATATATATATATATATATATATATATATATATATATATATATATATATATATATATATATATATATATATATATATATATATATATATCAGTTAATGCGTCATTCATTGATTAAAGTCAATGAATTAGAAACCGACTCCTACCCTACAAAGTATCTCTTACAGGATGCCTTTGCCAGAACGCCTTGGGATAGAAAAAGAAGGAATTACTATCTCTCATGTATCTGCCTCTGTCATCTAAGCAGGCTAATCGAACATACCACATAAAGTAGATATAACAGTAAAGCAACTTATATTACACAAGAAACTCACTATACGCTTGCTGTGGTTACATATCATGATATAAAAGGGAATTAGGGAGATCACAGCAATATATGTAACAGCATGAGTATATGAGCAGGGCAGGGCTTGGACAGTGGTTCTCAACTTCTTTTACTTCCTTCCACCCTTCATGAAATTTCATTTAGCTCGAGGCCTTCCCCCTTCCATTTTCTCCCTCGTCCCCCCAAAATACCATTGAAAAACAAAACACATATAAAGAGGATGCTCATTGGACGACTTGGTGTGGGCGCAGGTAGAGTCCTGTCTGTGTCACAGACAGGTACTGGACCTGTGAACCTTTGAAACCCGTCCAGAATCGGAAAAAAAAAGCCGTGGCTCCCTTTTATTCTTCTCATGGATCCCAGTTTGAGAACCACTAGGTTAGGCTTATAATATGTTATCTTGTTCCGCCTAAATAAAACATAATTTAGGTGCTTTTGTGGTGGGGTTCGTTCATCAGAGATTCCAAATATTTGTACAGACTCGTGGGATGAATGAAAGGAAAAAAAGTGAATCTGCTGCACAGGTACTGAAACATCAGCAATCTTAATAAGTACCGATGTAAAATTTGAATGCAATACATGCCTACTGTGACTGTATCATTAATTCAAGCAGAGATAAGATGACACATTCCAATACCAGAAGTTAATTCCATATTAAAATGAGGAAAGTAACATGTGAAATGGAAAAACACTGGTAATAATAGATGAAAATGCTAATCGAAAACACACTTACAAACATTTATTTCCAAATACTCATTAAAAAAAAAATTGAGGTAAAACGAGAAACATTAAAAAAAAAAACCATTTCCTATAAGAAAGAAAAATTTGCGAAAACTGACAAAAAGAGCAATAAAAAAATATTTTTTAATTTAAAATAATCTGAAAAACAATTTTCAGAAGTAGTGCTAGCATAAATAATATATCACATTATGTTATATACAAAATTCTGGGTAATTTACTTGGAATCCTTTGTTATGCATAGAGTAGCTGGATTATTTATTTTTTATTTTATTTCTGTCAACTCTGGAACGATATATATTTGTGACTTGATGTTCGGTTTTGCTTGAACTAAAAATACCTAAAATAAATCGATTCTTTTGAAAAATAGAGCTTGACTTCACCAGCGCTTTGTCAATGGAGTTAATGCACAGAGATATTATATAATATACAGAATTATAGGCGCCATATAGCAAACTGAAAACAATTTAAATGGTCAAATGGTTCACTGGTAAAGTTGAATTAAATCTTGAAATAGTTATAATGTCTTACGCCATAAACATAGTGTTAAACGTTCTCAGCAGTAGGGGAGAGAGATGCAAATCACAAACTCATGCTTTAACATATAACAAAATGTTTATTTCATCACTGTGAATTACTATGTAATAGGCATTTTAATTAAATGCGAAAAAAAGTCAAGAGTGAGGTTGAGAAGACCATTCATAAATACTTAATATATATTCTTTGAAATTTTTTGAAGCAAAATTAAGAAATTTATCAAGCTTGAAACAAAAACCTAGCACGAGGGGGTACATATCCAACTTTATAAACACAAATCTAAAACTTAAATACCGCTCGTCTTAGAAACCTGAGGCATAAGAGAGTAAACACTCTGGAGTTCATTCCCTCTTGATTGATTGATGATCATACAAAAGCTTTAAAAGTAATTTGTCTTCATCATCGTTATCATTATCATCTCCATCGTCGACAGCATCAATAATTTCAAACTATTCTCAAAATAAGATAAAGTTTACAAATACTCGCAAAGTATAGCGATACCTATGTTGAAGGGGTGAATTTGTGAACGATAAATCCCATGCCGTTGGAAATTATATCAGCTGATGTGAGTTTCATATGTTACTATTTTCGTGAAACACACACACGCACACACACATATACAATACCTCATTCCCCTTTGCAAGGGAGTGGCCGAGCCAAGATACGGGCATTCATCACGATCCACACACACCTCAACCACTCCTCTCAGCTCCTTGAGGATAAAGTGTTGCCACGTCTCCCCCCCTTCCACTCTGCTTAGGTCACCCACAGATGTCAGTGTTTCCGTAAGTTGTCAGTACAGAAAAACGACTTCCAGAACGAGTGTGCATGGATGATGAGTAAGTTAAAGAGATAATAAGGCTTTTTTTATGCCACACCGAGATAACATGTGCCCAATGTCAAAAGGTTTCAAAGTACAGAGAAACCAGAAAAGTTGAGACTGTAACTAGTGACTTGACAATTTCAAGCTTACAATTAAAATTAATTCCAAAACTGCAAAAGAACGAAAAGTAGCAGGGAGACGTAGCTACTGATAACAAGTAGCAATGATGAAAGCCTCTTTAAAAATCAAATGTGTATCATTTTCATAACCACACACACACACACACACACACACACACACACACACACACACACACACACACACACACACACACACACACAAACACACACACACACACACACACACACACACACAAACATAAACACACACACACATATATTGTTTTAACAGAGAATGATTAACTTTACAAGGCATACCAGCCAGCTCAAGGCATTTATGGTATTTTTAATATGAAAAAAATCATATGATTTTCAGATATAAAGACAAATTCACTAGTAAAAGACACACATTGCTAAATAACGACAAGAAGACTCCTTATCGCCTAGGTCACGCAATCTAATAAGAAGGTGATAATTATAAACTTATTAATGATTGGATTTATGTCTTGTAAACAGTCCCTATTGGTAAAAAGGAAAATGTCGCTAACTTTTTGCTTTAACCACGAACCGTCAGTATCACATACTGTAATTGTAACTCATATTTATTATTATTATTATTATTATTATTGACAGGGACAACACATTATTTCACGTTGCATTTTTACTTCTCTCTTTCTCCTTTTCAGCTTGTGTGAGCAATAAAGAATTAGGAACATCATTTCCTCTTTTCATCTTCAGACACAATAAGAAATAAGCTCAAAGATCTCATTTCCCGGAGACTCTTTGAAGAAGACAGAAAGCAATAAAAGAAGAAGAAGAAGAAGAAGAAGAAGAAGAAGAAGAAGAAGAAGAAGAAGAAGAAAAGATAGTAATAATAATAATAATAATAATAATAATAATAATAATAATAATAATAATAATAATAATAAATGATGTCGATAATAATAATAATAATAATAATAATAATAATAATAATAATAAATGATGATGATGATGATGATGATAATAATAATAATAATAATAAAAAGAAGAAAATGAAAAAGAAAGTGTTCTCATATAGGAAACTACAATGAGAGTTAATCCCAAGCACTGACGTAAGAAGAAGTTATAATGTATTTTTAGGAATAATAATAATAATAATAATAATAATAATAATTGTTTGTTTGTTCCGATTTTACGTCACGGACTCCCTTTTCAACCAAGGGCTAGGACGGTTGCCTTCTTGCGATGGACTTATTTTGGCAGATATAATCGTTACCCTGAGTGCATGCCCTTGCTAACCTCAGACCGAGACGATGCGCTAACCCTCGACCTGACGCCTCAGAGTCGCGGACGCTACCGCTTGAGCCACGTTGACTACTACTACTACTACTACTACTACTACTACTACTAATAGTAATAATAATAATAATAATAATAATAATAATAATAATAATAATAATATTTATAATAATAATAAATCCACATAACTAAGGGGTTAAGAATACTTCCTCCGTGTTCCCCTCCGTGTCGTGAAAGTCGATTAAATAGGGCGGAGCGAGGGGACTGGAAATCCCCTCCTTTGAATTTACTTCCTACAAAAATTCAAAGTATTTTCTCTGACTCAGCCACCCTATTATAAGGGGGAATATGCCATTGCTGATAATTCTACCCTTTACTTTTCCTCTGCCTTTTCTTCACAACCTTCATCTGCTACTCGTAATCAGTCTCGTATCACTCTCTCTTCTACTCTCAACTCCGCTTTGCAGATGGTATTTGAGTGGGGCACTCAGAATTTAGTTAAATTCAATGCCTCCAAGATACAGTTTCTGACTATCTCTTTATCTTCTTCTCCTCCTGATAACCCTATTGTCTTCGAAACTAATGAAATTTTACCTTTTAATTCTATCAACATATTAGGAACCCATATAGCCTCTAACTTGTCTTGGAGGAATCACATAATCCAAATTTCTAAATCTTCATCCAAAAATTTGGGGGTTTTGTTTCGTTTCCGTCATTACTTTTCCTCTTTACAGTTACTTAAAATTTATAAAGGTCTTATCCATCCCTGCTTAGAATACTGCTCACACATCTGGAATG
Organism: Halocaridina rubra; assembly: GCA_037179515.1. NCBI lineage: Eukaryota > Metazoa > Arthropoda > Malacostraca > Decapoda > Atyidae > Halocaridina > Halocaridina rubra. The sequence continues at coordinate 14,498 of JAXCGZ010013788.1, read as the reverse complement.
CTTCTTCTTATGCTTATCTCCTTGATAGGGTTGAATCTAAGGCAGTCAGACTCATTAATGATCCTTCTCTTACTTCTAATCTGGATTCTCTCTCTCTTCGCCGTAAGGTATCTGTCCTTTCTCTTTTCTGTCGCTATCAATTCCATCGCTGCTCTGATGAGTTAGCGAGTTGCATCCCTCCTCTACTGCCGAGGCCGCGTAACACTCGCCAAGTGGCCTCATCTCACAGGTACTGTGTGGAGATTTGTAGCTCGCGGATTGGACGGTGCAGTGACTGCTTCTTCCCATCTACCTCCAGACTCTGGAACTCTATTCCTACTTCTGACTTTCTTAATTCTTATGACAAATCATCCTTCAAAAAACAGATCTACCGTCATCCCAGGGCCTTGTCCTCCATATGTCTGGGTCCTCTGTACCGTGACTGTTTTTTTTACATATATATATATATATATATATATATATATATATATATATATATATATATATATATATATATATATATATATATATATATATATATAATAATAATAATAATAATAATAATAATTATAATATGGGTTCTTAAAAGTTTTTGAAGAGAGGCATGTGAAACACCTGAAGTATAAAAGGCTGCTGAAAAATAATGCAGATCTTGTTAAAAATTTTAATTTCAATGCAGCCAAATAAAAAAAAAATACGTACAACAGTAATACATTTCAGACAGAAGAGAAAACTTCCTATCGTATCTAGCAGGAGCTATAATTTGCAGAATTATTCTGTCAGTCAAGTTTTAAAGCATAACTTGCGTAATCAGCATAAGTCCAGACTTTAAAACCGAAAATATAAATGAGCTGCAGCTACCCAGGTAATGAGAAAAGTTTGGGCAAGGCACTGTCGGAAATTTACATTATTAGAAATAGCAAATGAGAGAGAGAGAGAGAGAGAGAGAGAGAGAGAGAGAGAGAGAGAGAGAGAGAGAGAGAGAGAGAGAGAGAGAGAGAGAGAGAGAGAGAGAGAGAGAGAGAGAGAGAGAGAGAGAGAGAGAGTACACAGGAAGCAGTTATTCTTATTTTTATGTATATTACTTTGCCTAAGCTTTTCCATTTGAAGAAAGTATTATTTTTGACACGTGAAGTATTAATAATTTTGCATTTATATGAATTTATAATTCCGTACCCTTTTTTTTAAGCAGAAATATTGATATCCACTTTCATAAATTCATATGAACAGTATTAACAATTTCTTTAACTTTTTTTCTCCAAAGGAAAAGAGTATTTAAGCATTTTATGTCTTACAATATACGTATATTTTCTGAAGCTTTTGGTTTTAACGAAAGATTTCAATATGCCATTTATATTTCATAGATGTTTACATGTTAGGAAATCGTTTATTTCGCAAAAGATTTCAATATGAATGCTTTATTTTCATATGGTCGTAGGACAGAGTGTCAAAACTCGAAATGTTGAAACAACCTAACCTAACCTAAAATAACAATCTAACCTAACCAAACCGAACAGAACCTAACCTAACCTAACCTTTCGACATTTTGTCTTTCGACACTTTGTCCTTCGACACTCTGTCTGCGCACGGTAATATATATATATATATATATATATATATATATATATATATATATATATATATATATATATATATATATATATATATATATATATATACATATATATATATATATATATATATATATATATATATATATATATATATATATATATATATATATATATATATATATATATATATATATATATTCAGATAGAATGCGTTCATTCCTAAGTATAGCAGATATAAGCAATAAGGTTGGATTCCTTTTAACCTTCTGTGGTGTGTAGTTGGTAGCGCCTTGACTTAGTAATTATAAGTCCTAGGTTCAAGTCCCGGTCGGGGTAAAAAAAAATTATTTATATATATATATATATATATATATATATATATATATATATATATATATATATATATATATATATATATATATATATATATATATATATATATATTCAGACAGAATGTGTTCATTCTTAAGTATAGCAGATATAAGCGATAAGGTTGGATTCCTTTTAACCTTCTGTGGTGTGTAGTTAGTAGCGCCTTGACTTAGGAATTATATGTCCTAGGTTCAAGTCCCGGTCGGGGTAAAAAAAAAAAAAAAAAATATATATATATATATATATATATATATATATATATATATATATATATATATATATATATATATATATATATATATATATATTTACAGGGTCACAGGAGGTATAAATTCATGTTATAAGTTTTTATATGCTTTCAGATATTTTCATTCTCTATTTTATTTAATTATCTAATTATGACAAATAATGATAAACAATGTACATGAATATACAATGACCGTACACTCTCTTGTACAATGGGTTATCAAGTCAAACCACAAAGTCATTCACCAAAAGGCCAAGATACCCCACCTCAACTTCTAGGGGAAAAGGGACATGTCAATATCACCATATCATCAAACTCCTAAGATTAACCACAGAGTAACTGGTCAAAGTTCTTCTATCGAGGATGTCGTAATTCTAATTTAATGTGCACTTCATGCTTTCATAGCACATTCAAGTTTATTGAATAAATATGCCATTAAATAATTTCTAGATTTTTCGCGATTGCGCATGGTAGGATATTTCAGCCCATATCGAAACCCTATCTAAGAAAGAAGCAGGACAAGAAAAACGAATGAGAAAGACTACAGCATATCAAAAAGCGTGTTTTGCGTCAAGGACTCACTTTTCTACCAAGGGTTGAGTGTATGCCGTTGCTAACCTCAGACCGTGGCGGGGCGCGAACCCTCGAACTGACACCTCAAAGTCGAGGACTTTACCACCTGAGCCACGGTGACTACAAACACTACAGCGTATTATCATTCATTATCACACGTGTTTCTCGTAATTGCGTTCATGCATATATTCATTTTCTTGAACTCTTATTTGTGTTTATTGAAAGAGGAAAAATACCTACAATATAGGCATAAATGCAAGTCCCAGTTAGCTAGGGCACTGTTCCACCAAAGACTTGGGACATCTAATGTTGTGATCATAGGAGCGTCGAGAACACTCAGGGGAGTCAAACCCGAGATCTTGAAGATGCTGCCCCACACTGAATCTGCGTATCTGCCAAGAAGTTATCCCGAAGAAGTCCTGAGCGAAAAATCTAAAGGACTTTTTTCTGGTATCTAAAAAAGAGCCAGGTGGTGAGGGACTGATCCTGGAAAGGTGGCTCACGTCTAATATTTTTCAGTACATTAATAATAATAATAATAATAATAATAATAATAATAATAATAATAATAATAATAATAATAATAATAACAATAATTATAAAGGTTATGTTTCTCCTCTTCTCATTTTCTCAAAATTTGTGTGTTTTTGTATGTGTGCATGTCTGCTCGTGTGTAGCAACACACAGAAACATTGACGAACACTGTATATGCTGCAAATTTCCAAGGATATGTACATAAAAATGGAGTGCACATACTTCGTAAAATATATAAAAGTTTATCTACATCTTTATCTGTTTATCAGTAATCCATTTATATATGGAATCATAAAACTGAGAATGTGTGTTATTAAAAATATGTACACATATTTATATATTTATTTATTGCTATGTAATCAATTAGTGCTAATAGTATTTCCATGTATCAAAGAGGATTCTTTCTATTCGAACAGACGAAAAGAAATCAAAGCCCCCCCAAAAAACGCTCAGTTAATTGGTAGCAAAATTCATTTTGAGTTCGCCAGAATTCTGCTTTTACCATTTTCAAAATGTGCTTTTATTTTTCAAAGGGAAAACAACTTTTCTATTATTTTTATATTTTTACAGCTTAAATATCATATGTATATTTTCTATGTTTTTTGTTTTGTTTTACTCTGGAATAACTTATTTTCTACTCCGGTTTTTCTGGCAGTTTGTCTAAAGTTTTCGTGTTGTAGCTGTTTCTCACTAGTCTTTCGAAAGTTAGGATGAGGTTCTGGTGATGTTTTGCTTACGGTGTTTTTTTTTTTTTTTCCAAAAACCAACTCCATTTATCCAGAATTGTGACCAGGACCCACCTGACCTGGCATGCTAGCTCTGAGGTTGGAATTATTTACTATACTATGTTTTCTGTTCTATATGTATTATAAACATCATTAAAGATTCTATTTATCTGTGGACAGATATACAGGAATCTATCTATCCAAAAACTTACTATACTAATTCATTTTTATTATCTAAAAATCTAAGAAAAAAAATAATATTCATTATTCCGTATAATATAACATTTTCAGCTCTAACATAGGAAACTAAAGGGCTAAACAGACGATCAATATTACTGACAGTATTTCCCTGTACTGTCATTATTACTGTCCGTGTGTCCATCATATGGACGTAGTAGTTCACACCAATAGAACAGTGTCAGTATTTTTACTGACAGTAATAATGATCGTCTGCACCCCCCCTTTACGATATATACTGACATCAGTATACACAG
>JAXCGZ010013788.1:0-5000 GCA_037179515.1 Halocaridina rubra | reverse complement strand
ACAAAACTTGGAAAAATGCCTATTGTGATGCTATGGAAGCCAGAGCTATCTTCGTAACAAGGATGTGGATCGCCAGCAAACTAGATCAAAGAGAACACTGGGTTACTGACAATTAAAAGTAGGGATATGATAACGTCCACACTACCTCTCGTTCTAATGCACCTGAAAACTCTCACAGGAAAGCAAAAACATCATTGCAGAATCGCACGGGAAGCGATGAAGAAGCAATGAAAATAATGTGCAAGAGATCAATGACCGTCAAGGGAAGGCTGTGAACTGGCAGTTGGTTCATCAGTGCCGTTTGCGAGGAAGGATGAAGACCCTTCATGCGATTTCACAGCCCAAGATATCGCTGTATCTACCGAGAATCGCCTTTGGTTTTGCGACTTTGTCATAAAGGGAGGAGGAACACTTACTTCACTTCTGTTCTTGAGATGAATTCTTTGCCTGGATCAGCCGGCGACCTAATTTTCAGAAAGAGAGGAAATATGCATTTAGAGCAGAAGAAATCGAAGACAATGGCCCGATTTCTTAAACAGTGTAAACCTAGGAACCATATTGTTAGTTAGCTAGACACACATAAATGGATATCATAAACGCCTCTGATGCGTTCCTGATGGGATCCTAGCCATACACAGAACCGCGTCAGATGCGTTTATGAAATCCATTTGTGTGTGTCAGGCTAACTAACAATATGGTATCCTAGGTTTACACTGATTTAAAAATCGGACCTTTGTCATAAAAGGAGGAACACTTTTATTACTTCTGTCCTTGAGACGAATTCTTTGCCTGGATCACCCGATGACCTAATTTTCAGAAAGAGAGGCAATAAGCATGTAGAGGACATCGAAGACTACGAACAATTCAAGAAAGTTTGTCGGGGTCCAAGTTGCATCGGAATTTTTCTGTGCTTCACTATGAATCACCTCTTGTGGCAAGGAGGAAGGACAGAATGAGGCGCAAAATCTGATGAAGGACTCCGCGCTTGATTGTTCCGATCTAAGTGAATGGTCAGGAAATTCAACGGATCTCAATCTCGCCGAACAAATTGGAGCAATCTTGAAAAGGATAGTGGAGCTAAGATGAGCCAAGAATGAGTAGCTGATTGCTTTTCTAAAGAAAAGCTTGTGGAATATCTGCATGATATATTGGAGGATTTTGAATTCAACACAAGTCTCTTCCAATCGCTGTTCTGGTACTATTTCTCAAGATTGCAGGCTGTGCGAGACCCACGAGCCTTCTAAACTAAGTATTGAGGGTATGATATATTCTATATTGCACCAGCAATAATTTAATGTGATAAATTTATATGTATATTACTTAATGTTTTCATATCCTCTGGCAAACGGCTATGTACCGCCCTGTAAGTATTAAAATGGGGCTTCAATAGCTTTTGTTGGATTATCTGAAAGCTCCGAGTTAACATATCAATAGGATGTTATGGTTGATATTTATTTGGATTAAAATAAACCTATAAAAGCTACTGGAAAGGCTTACTTATGTATAATGCAACAATATTGTAGAAAGTCATTTTGGTATTCTAAAGACTTTAGGTTTAATGTATTGTTAAGGTGGATGGGTGTGTTTTCGTAAGACATATTGTTCCTGGCCTGAGGATGGAAAGACTTAAATATGCATAATCAAAAAAGGTTATGTAGCTCTTTGGGGATTTTGTGTAGTCCTTTGGTTTAATGCACTGGTAAAAAGATAATTAGGCTGATTTTTTTTTTAAGATAAAAATCCTTCCAGAAATCCTGCTGAAAAATGTTTAGCCATGTATAAAGAAAAAAGTGTATTATTTTTTTTTTATATAAACTGAAGGTTGAACGTGGTGTCCTATCATAGTGCGGCTGAACGTACTCTATTATGATAAAACTCATTTCAGAAATGCCACTGAAAATTACTTACTTATTCATTATGCATAATTTTAACAGATCTCTTTCAACAGAACAGCAGTCACAAAAATTACAAAATCATAAAATTAATTCATAAACAGCATAGAGTAAAAAAAAAAAAAAATTTCCAGTTACCGAAATAGCTTATTGGGTGAGGAACTGAGCAAAAGTTTTAGAAATAGGAGATGCACGTTATCTGCATAAAGTGCAAAACTTTCCTTCCTATTTTCTTAGCAGCATCTTTAGGAGGCAATTTTTTTGATAATGAGAAAGTTTACCATTCTTAAAATTTGGACTATTTTTATGAGTAAGTCATAAGAAAAATATTATGACAAATATCAATTTAAGGAAAGAACTGTTTAGTAATCAACAAACGGCAGAGAGAGAGAGAGAGAGAGAGAGAGAGAGAGAGAGAGAGAGAGAGAGAGAGAGAGAGAGAGAGAGAGGAGAGAGAGAGAGAGAGGAGAGTGTAACTGCCATTAGACTAACGAATCAATATTATAACAAGGCTCAGGAAAATATAACAAATATATCTGCTGAATGTGCCAACTTAGTACACAAATGTAGGCTACAAAATAAGAGATGAAAACACTCTCAGTTACATAGCCTAATTAAACATCGCTGAACTAAAATTAATCATTAAAATATTAAACATGAAGACATGGGATATTTCTAGTATCAATAGAATGAATTCGGAAAAGTAATACTGATTTTTTTTAAATAAAAAAAAAACTGAAAAAAAAAAAAAAAAAAAAAAAAAAAAAAATATATATATATATATATATATATATATATATATATATATATATATATATATATATATATATATATATATATATATATATATATAATCCATAATTTCATTACTGTATATGTAAAGCAAATTCAGAAAAAAAAAACATTTATTTGCTCTGAGAACATTATGATCATAAAAATAACAGGGCTTAAATAGTATTATCAAATTTTTAGTACACATTCAGGAAAAAAAATTGGGGGGGATATATAGAATTAAAATATAAATCACACTTCATATTTTTAGGTCCATGTCAGCAAACTAAAAAAAAAATCGGGATATACTGAAAAAATATAAAATTGTAAAAAAAAAAGCAAACATGCTTCATTATTCAGCAAATATATCTATATTCAGAAAACATTCTTTTTTTTTCTTTTACAAATATCATGACTCTCAAATACAAAAATTGTACAACAAAGAGGACTTACTCCATTATGCAATTGAAAAAAAAAGTCATTCCCGTAAGCCTTTCACTAAAACAAATCCCATGCTTGGCAGGGATTTGTAAAATGAAATTCCAGTTAACATTTACCTTTTCTCCCCCCCCCCAAAGAAGGAAATATCTGGGCTAAGCTGGAACAAATAAGGATTGTTTTTGACATTTCTGTCATCTCTTCAGAGAGGAGAGGATTTACTGCTTCTCTTTTCTCTTTTCTACTACTACTACTACACCTACTACTACTACTTCTACTAATGCAATAATAATAATAATAATAATAATAATAATAATAATAATAATAATAATAATAATAATAATATGCCTTCAAAGTGGCGCCATATCCTCTAAAGCCAGTAAAGTAGCCATAACTGAAACAAAAAGAACCGCTACAAAAAGATATTATACTATAGCCTATTCGTTCAGACTTTGCCCTGGGCAGTGGAAAAGGGAGAAAAGTTAATTCCTACCTTAGTTTCTTAAGTGCTACTTTACAATAATTAGTCCCGACTGGTTTGAGCTGTACCAGGAAGGTGACTGAAGAATAATGACCCATAATAAACTTATAAATGGTTTCCGCAAGTAATATTAACATACGGAAGAGTATATTGGAAGACGGAGCCATCAGACTATAAAATCAGTTACAAGAACAGACGAGTATTATGACGTCTTTGTCTAAAACCCATCAACGCTGAGCTACTCTGACGTCACAAGTCCCTTGAATCAATCAACGTGTTTTTTTTTTTTTTTTTAAACTTTACATTTCCTTGATACGGAGAAGTACGATAGAATTTCTCTCTCTGAATAAAAATATAAATAAATAAATAATTAAACATGTGAGTAAATAAATAGACATGTAAATAAAGATAACATAAATTGAAAATTGAAAATCGAAGCCTCATTCTATCTCCGAACGACCTGACCCTAAAAGCCAAACGGGCAAAGACAGAATTATAAAGTAAAGAATTTTTATATTAAATTTCCCCAGTCATTCTTTTTCGCCTATAAAAATATTCCTGGGAACTGCAAAATGGAAAAGAGATTTCTGTCTTTTCGCTTGTGACGAAATCTCAAAAGGGAATTTCAGACAGTAAAGTCTGAGTGATAAATTTTCGAAAAAAAAAATTTCCTTTTAAATTTCTCTTCTTGCAATACCATGTAAAACAAACTGCTGATTGTTTTAAATTTGTATATTATACTATTCAATTCAATTATTATAAATCATTATACATTTTCTCTATATATATTTATTTACGTATTTACTTATTTCCAATTAGCGTTCCTTTTTCTTTCTCTATTATTCTTGTTGCTAAAGAAATTGAATAATGAGACATATCTTTTAACGTGTGGGTTACAGAAAGGGAGTTTTAAATAAAAGCCTGAAAGTATACAGAAAATATTTCACTACTGGCCCTTTTAGCAATTAGCTGCGATTACCCAATGAGACTGCTGAGTTGACAAGAGTTCAAGACGTCATTATCTTTTTCTTTTTTATCACCAAATGATAAGAGAAGCTGTAAGACCCAACTTGATAAACTGAACTCTGAATCCTTTGGGTCTTACCAAGGCACTATGTCCATAGTGCCACCGACGAGTGCAAATTATTTCTTTTGTTTTATTTTAAAATTTCTGTTGTTTTCCTTCACGAGAGTTCCAACGTAGTTCAGATATCACCTCGGATTTTTTGGGTGTTTTTTCAAAAGCAACATTTAAGCCAGTGAGATTGGGCTGGGAATTCTTTCGGTAAAAGCAGGCACAAAGAGAGAGAGAGAGAGAGAGAGAGAGAGAGAGAGAGAGAGAGAGAGAGAGAGAGAGAGAGAGAGAGAGAGAGAGAGAGAGAGAGAGAGAGAGAGAGAGAGAGAGAGAGAGATTATTT
>JAXCGZ010013787.1:50000-54991 GCA_037179515.1 Halocaridina rubra | reverse complement strand
TGAAAGCGAAAGAATCCCCGTGGGAAACCGGGGAATCGCACCTAGCAAGAATTCATGAGCAAGGGACAGAGAAAGTAAAAGTCGTCCTAGACAGAGAAAGTAAAAGTCGTCCTAGACAGAGAAAACGAAAGTCGTCCTGGACAGAGAAAGTAAAAGTCGTCCTAGACAGAGAAAGTAAAAGTCGTCCTAGACAGAGAAAGTAAAAGTCGTCCTAGACAGAGAAAGTAAAAGTCGTCCTAGACAGAGAGAACGAAAGTCGTCCTAGACAGAGAAAGTAAAAGTCGTCCTAGACAGAGAAAGTAAAAGTCGTCCTATCCATTGGTCTCTGAATAGTAATATAATATGAAAGTAAAACATGTTTTGTTCCAGGAGTAGTTTTTAAGGCTTAATTTTAAGATAAATCAATGCCCCTAATAATGATAGGAATAGAATTTATGAAGGTAAGGTCTCTTATAGAAATTACTGTTGATGTTATAGTCTATTGCATTTTACATGTTTATACATGCTAATACTCTACTCAATTGTTTGCTAATGTTCTAAATGAGTCATAATCCTACTGTAATTAACTCAATTTTGTCTTTTAAAGAAACGAGAGAAGTAGATGAATTAATGTTTTGATTTAAACTGACCTTTTGATCTTAATTAATGTTTAATATTAGTTTCACACTGGAATTATGTTGTTTAAATATAAGAATATGTTTGTATTTCAGATTTCCAACAATGAAATAGACCCTGCATGCTCTAGTTGTCTGTAAAGGTACTCTCTATATGTTATGTTTGTGTAATTTGTATAGGAATTCTTAGAAAATAGCTTAAATAATTCGGCCCCATTTCTATTGTAAACTAATGTTAGCTAGGATATGTCCAAGAGCTCCCGGAAAATTAGCCCATGCTTCGACTGAAATAAGAGATATTTCAGTTTTGGTTGGGAGGGATGTCGTATGACTTCCGCCATGCTGAAGACAGAATCTGAAACTTGTAACAGATCTTGAGCGGAAACGGTTGGTCGAGGGCACGGATATTTTATTACAATGTTTGTAGAAAGTGCCAAGGAAATATATGACCGGAACCGTGAGACTTAGGACCTGGCATCGAGAAGGGCAAGAAAGGACAGGAAGTTAGCCATTTCCTAAACCACAAGAAAACATAAACTTGTGTTTCGTACACAGGAACCTGCCCAGGAGAGATGCCCAATAACTCCTCCCCGGAAGTAGGTGGGATTCCACTTTGAACCTGGCGCTGATTAGCTAGGACTAGATCTGACTGATTTCATTGGAGAATTGGATGTTAAGCCACGCCCTGCCCCTGGGGGTATTTAAAGAGCCACCCAGGGCAGGGACAGTTAGTTAGAACCTTGCCAGGGGCACGAATAGATCATAGATTGTGATAGTCATAGGGTGGGGGCATAGGGGCATTGAGGCGTCGGATGTGTTGTACTCTAGAATAAATATAAGTAAAGGAACTACTGCTTGTCCATTCTTACCTTGTAACCACGCTACCTTGTACCCATCAGGTACTAATATTTATAACCACGCTACCATAATTATAAATATATATACGTAGGAGGAAAAGCCCTACGTCAGTGGTGTCATTAGATGGGATAAACAAAACCAATACGACAGTGGTGACGCTCGGTGAGATAATAATAAAAGCACTATGACAGTGGTGACAAGCGGTGAGATCACCCAGTCATCTTACAAAGTGTGAGTTCAAGTGGAAGTCCAAAACCTCCACGACAATCTATCTATCTATCAGATAGTTAGATTTTTTTTATTAGTGTGACACTGGGACAGGTAGAAACTATCCTCATCAATAATTGCCCGGGCACGAGAAAATGCCAAGACGAAGAAAAAGGAAAAGGTTAAGGACAAGGCAGAGATGAGGTAATGGCACACAAAGGAAAACGACAGAGAAGAAAAAAACAGTCAAAGTACAGAAGAACCAGAGATATGGAGGACTAGACCCTGAGATGACGATAGATCTGCTTTTTGAAGGATGAAAGGTCATAAGAATTAGGAAAGACAGAAGGAGGAAGAAAGTTCCAGAGTCTGGAGGTAGATGGGAAGAAGCAGTCGCTGCACCGACCTATCCGTGAGCTACAAATCTCCACACAGTACCTGTGACCTCATTGCTTGGCGAGTGTTACGCCGCCTCGGCAGTGGGGGAGGGATGCAACTCGCCAACTCATCAGAGCAGCGATGGAAGTAGTAGCGATAGAAAAGCAAAAGAGAATATACTTTACGGCGAAGAAAGAGAGAATCCAGATTAGAAATAAGAGAAGGATCATTAATGAGTCTGACTGCCTTAGAGTCAGCCCTATCAAGGAGATAAGTATAAGAAGAAGCACCCAAGATTTGTGAGCAGTATTCTAAACAGGGACGGATATGACCTTTATAAATTTTAAGGAACTGTAAAGAGGAAAAGAAATGACGAAAACGAAACAAAACCCCCAATTCTTTGGATGAAGATTTAGAAATTTGGAATATATGATTCCTCCAAGACAAGTTAGAGGCTGTATCAATCCTAATATGTTGATAGAATTAATAGGGCAAATTTCGTTAGTTTCGAAGACAATAGGGTTATCAGGAGGAGAAGAAAAAGTGGTAGCCAGAAACTGAGTCTTGGAGGCATTGAATTTAACTAAATTTTGAGTGCCCCACTCAGATACTCTCTGCAAATCTGAGTTGAGAGTAAAAGAAAGAGTGATACGAGACTGATTACGGTTAGCAGATGAAGGTTGTGAAGAATAGGCAGAGGAAAAGTGAAGGGTAGAATCATCAGCAGAGGCATGAAGAAGAGAGTATGATGGGGATTGTAGAAGATCATTGATGAAGAGAAGGAACATAGAAAGTGAAAGAACAGAGCCCTGTGGAACACCACTGGTAACAGAGAAAGGGCTAGATGTCGCGCAGTCAACAACTAAAGATATAAAGTGGTCAGTAAGAAAACTGGAAATCAGAAAACAGAAAGAATGGGTAAAGCCATAGGCAGGGAGTTTGGCCAACAGAGTTTGTGACAGACTCTTTCAAAAGCGTTAGCGATATCAAGGGTGACGACAAAGGATTTCCCATAGTTCCTCAGAGAAGATGACCATACATGACTAAGATAGGGCAGGAGATCACCAGTGGATCTTGCCTTGCGGAAGCCGTATTGGTGATCGGAGATAAGTGAGTTAGATTCAAGGCGTTTTAAGAAGTGAGCATTAAGCAAAGTTTCGAAAACTTTAGCAATAGAGGAGATTAGGGCAGTAGGTCGGTAGTTTGAAGGAATAGAGCGGTCACCCTTCTTAGGAATAGGTTGAACTAGAGCTTGCTTCTAAGATGAAGGATAGATACTGGTTTACAGAATGAGGCGAAAGGACGGCAAAGCACGGGAGCAAGTTCATCTGCAAACTCGTTAAGGACCTTGCAGAGGGATATCATCTGGACCAGATGCCTTGCTCGTCTATAGCGAGCGAAGAACCCTATGAACTTTGCGTGAAGGAATTTTGACTTTGAAAAAACTGCACCATCAGCAATTTCACATATATAAATGAAAGCTGTTAGTAAAACATTACAGTGATTCCGAAAAAGCGTAATCAATTCTAAATAAGTAAGAGCGACCACGGTAAGAAATATATATATATATATATATATATATATATATATATATATATATATATATATATATATATATATATATATATATATATATATATATATATATATATATATATATATATATATATATTTATATATAAGCTAAGAGATTTCCTCTTTCTTATATACCTTGACACGTTGATTATATGTCCTAGCAACGAATAACGGCGAGGGGCAAACATATCTATGTCTGTATATACGTATGTATGTATGTATGTATGTATGTATGTATGTATGTATGTATGTATGTATGTATGTGATTACCTAATTGTGATTACCTAATTGTGTTTACGGGAAAGAGCCCAAAGCTCGTATCTTCCCGTCTCCTGATCGGTTCCATTTTATACTTAGTGATACTTATCATACCTGTCCTTAAAACTATAGATTGAGATAGCATTAAATACCTCCTCGCTTAGCGAATTCCAATTATCAACTACTCTTACACTGAAAAAGTATTTTCTTACATCCTGCAAAGAAGTTTTCTTACGAAGCTTCAAACTATGACCTCTAGTTCTAGAGCCAGCCATATCAAAATATCGATCCCTATCCACTCTATCATAACCATGAAGGAATTCAAAGACTGTCACCATATCCCCCCCTCACTCTTCTAGCTTCGAGTGATGGTAAGTCTAATTCCCTCAGCCTCTCATCATAACTGAGATTGCGTATTTCTGGCACCAGTTTCGTGCCATGTCTTTGAACTTTTTCAAGCTTAGCTATGTGCTTTTTCAAGTGCGGATTCCAAAAGGGGGCTGTATGTATGTATGTATGTATGTATGTATGTATGTGTGTATGTAAGCATGCATGTATGCATGTATGTATGTATGCATAATATAATTATATATATATATATATATATATATATATATATATATATAAAATATATATATATATATATATATATATATATATATATATATATATATATATATATATATATATATATACATATATATATATATATATATATATATATATATATATATATATATATATATATATATATATATATATATATATATATATATATATATATATATATATATATATATATATATATATATATATATATATATATATATATATATATATATATATATATATATATATATATATATATATATCTATGTCTATATATATATATATATATATATATATATATATATATATATATATATATATATATATATATATATATATATATATATATATATATATATATATATATATATATATATATATATATATATATATATAATATGCATGTAATAATCATATAAGCACTTTATCATATGTTGAAACATGAATAATTATTACTCCCACAGGGTCTTGAACCTTGGACACATAATTACA
>JAXCGZ010013787.1:42500-45000 GCA_037179515.1 Halocaridina rubra | reverse complement strand
TATACAAGGAACAAAAGTGGCCCTAAAACTGAACCCTGTGGAACTCCACTACTAACTCTTCTCCATTCAGACACTGAGTGTCTTACTCTAACCCTCTGTTCCCTTCCTTCTAAGTAAGTTTTTATCCATTCCAAAACATTTCCACCTATTCTACCCATTGATTGCAGCTTCCTAATAAGTCTCCCATGTGGAACAGTGTCAAACGCTTTCTGGAAGTCTAGGAATATGCAATCTGCCCAGCCCTCTCTTGCCTGTAAGATTTGGCTTACCTCATCATAAAATTCTAATAAGTTTGTTACTGTTGATCTACCTTCTCTGAAGCCATGTTGCCTCACTGACAAAAAGTTGAAGGATTCCAAGTGAAGAGAGATATGTTTCCTTAGTAGTTTCTCCATAACTTTGCAAACTATGCTGGTCAAGGAAACTGGTCTATAGTTCAGAGCCGTATCCCTCCTTCCCTTTTTGAAGATAGGTATCACATTTGCTTGTTTCCATCATCTTGGAATCTCCCCCGACTCCAGTGACTCCTTAAATATGATACTTAGTGCCACTGATATTGTGTTTGCGCATTTTTGAAGCACATGAGGGGATATGTCATCAGGACCTGTAGCTTACAGTGATTCCGAAAAAGCGTAATCAATTCTAAATAAGGAAGAGCGCCCACGGTAAGAAATATATATATATATATATATATATATATATATATATATATATATATATATATATATATATATATATATATATATATATATAAGCTAAGAGATATCCTCTTTCTTATATACCTTGACACGTTGATTTTATGTCCTAGCAACGAATAACGGCGAGGGGCAAACATATCTATGTCTGTATATACGTATGTATGTATGTATGTATGTATGTATGTATGTATGTGATTACCTAATTGTGATTACCTAATTGTGTTTACGGGAGAGAGCCCAAAGCTCGTATCTTCCCGTCTCCTGATCGGTTCCATTTTATACTTAGTGATGTGTGTGTGTGATTACCTAATTGTGATTACCTAATTGTGTTTACGGGAAAGAGCCCAAAGCTCGTATCTTCCCGTCTCCTGATCGGTTCCATTTTATACTTAGTGATACTTATCATACCTGTCCTTAAAACTATGGATTGAGATAGCATTACCTACCTCCTCGCTTAGCCAATTCCAATTATCAACTACTCTTACACTGAAAAAGTATTTCCTTACATCCTGCAAAGAAGTTTTCTTACGAAGCTTCAAACTATGACCTCTAGTTCTAGAGCCAGCCATATCAAAATATCGATCCCTATCCACTCTATCATAACCATGAAGGAATTTAAAGGCTGTCACCATATCCCCCCTCACTCTTCTAGCTTCGAGTGATGGTAAGTCTAATTCCCTCAGTCTCTCATCATAACTGAGATTGCGTATTTCTGGCACCAGTTTCGTGGCATGTCTTTGAACTTTTTCAAGCTTAGCTATGTGCTTTTTCAAGTGCGGATTCCAAAAGGGGGCTGCATATTCCAGTTTTGGCCTCACATAGGTTACATAAATATTTCTGAACATTTCCTTGTCCATGTGCCTGAAGGCTACCCTTACATTTGATAAGAATGCATATGCTGCCCTTACTATGCCATTTATATGTATTTCTGGAGACAAATCTGCCAGTATGTTTACTCCTAGATCTCTCTCATTTTCTGTCTCTTGAAGTTGTACTCCAGCCACCGAGTAGTCAAGCTTGGGCCTTCTTGCACTTGTACCCATTCTCATTACCTTACATTTTGAAGTATTGAATTTCATTAGCCACTTTTCTGCCCACTCATGCAGATTATTTAGATCCTCCTGAAGTTCTCTACCATTGTTCTCGTTTTTTACTTTCTTCACAATCTTTGCATCATCTGCAAACATATTCATGAATGAATTTACAGACTCTGGTAGGTCATTTACATATACAAGGAACAAAAGTGGCCCTAAAACTGAACCCTGTGGAACTCCACTACTAACTCTTCTCCATTCAGACACTGAGTGTCTTACTCTAACCCTCTGTTCCCTTCCTTCTAAGTAAGTTTTTATCCATTCCAAAACATTTCCACCTATTCTACCCATTGATTGCAGCTTCCTAATAAGTCTCCCATGTGGAACAGTGTCAAACGCTTTCTGGAAGTCTAGGAATATGCAATCTGCCCAGCCCTCTCTTGCCTGTAAGATTTGGCTTACCTCATCATAAAATTCTAATAAGTTTGTTACTGTTGATCTACCTTCTCTGAAGCCATGTTGCCTCACTGACAAAAAGTTGAAGGATTCCAAGTGAAGAGAGATATGTTTCCTTAGTAGTTTCTCCATAACTTTGCAAACTATGCTGGTCAAGGAAACTGGTCTATAGTTCAGAGCCGTATCCCTCCTTCCCTTTTTGAAGATAGGTATCACATTTGCTTGTTTCCATCATCTTGGAATCTCCCCCGACTCCAGTGACTCCTTAAATATGATACTTAGTGCCACTGATATTGAGGGGATATGTCATCG